>PVIH01007537.1:0-99464 GCA_004025045.1 Sigmodon hispidus
TTTTCAAGGAGTGGGTGGGAGTAGGAATTTTTGCAGCCTGCTGTTTATTCGGGATTGCCTTTTGCCTCTGGCTGGTTTGCCGTATTCGCATCAGAGCACGTCGAGAAAAGGTACTACTCACTCAGGCACTTTTGGCTGTTGATGCAGGGCACTCACCCGCAGCCTGGCTCTCCGCCCTTAAGAATTTACAATGATTGCCATTGCACAGAGAGGCTTTAGCTGCCATTGCACCTCTATAGGGAATCATTCTCCTTTGAGACGGCCTTTGCACCCTGCCGCCTTTATTGGCCTTGCACGCAGGAAGGCGTCGCGGGGACCCTGGCAGCAGGAAACAGCCTTTGAGCGGTGGGCACATCATGAGGTGAACACCTATATGGGCTATATCCTGTTTGTGCCTTTAGAAAACAAAAAAGGGGGAGATGTAGGGCGCGGTTTGCCTTTGCACAGCTTGCTGGAACATTCTATCGCCGCTTATGCTAATTAGGCATCGAGTAGTGACCAATCCGATGTGCCTATGGCATTGAGAAAGGACCTATCCGATGCGGTCCTCAAATATGTTATTTTGGGCCAATCACCAGCCATATGCTAATGAGGCTACTTTGAACCAATCATCAGCTGTATGTTAATGAGGCATTGTGTAGAGCACCAATCACGCTCCAGGCTCCCCTATATAAGCAGGCTGAATTTCAGGCTCAGCGTCTTCTTTCCACCATTTCACAACTGAGCTGTAACTCCAATAAAGTGTGATCCGAGAAGAATCATGTGGTGTGGTGACTCGTCGTTCTGCAGGATAGAGGCGGCTCGCCGCAATAAAGGAGTGTTGGATAAATGAGGATTAATGGTAGTAATTCTTCTTTGAATGTCTGGTAGAATTCTTCACTGAAACCATCTGGACCTGGGCTTTTATTTTGGGGAGGTTTTTAATGATAGCTTCAATTTCCTTAAAGGTTATAGGCCTGTTTAGGTAATTAATCTGTTCTTCATTTAATTTTGGTAGATGGTACCTGTCCAGAAAGCTGTCCATTTCTTCTAGGTTTTCCATTTTTTTGGAATATAGATTTTCGAAGTATGATCTGATAATTCTCTGGATTTTCTGGGGGTCTGTTGTTATGTTCCCCTTTTCATTTCTGATTTTGTTGATTTGGACACTCTCTGCTTTTTTGATTAGTTTGGATAAGGGCTTATCTATCTTGTTGACTTTCTCAAAGAACCAATTCTTTGATTCATTGATTCTTTGTATTGTTCTTTTTGTTTCAATTGTATTGATTTCAGCTCTAAGTTTGATTATTTCCTGCAGTCTACTCCTTCTAGGTGAGTTTGCTTCTAATTGTTCTAAGGCTTTCAGCTGAGCTGTTCTCTAGTGTGGGATTTCTCTAGGTTTTTCATATAGGCATCTAGCGCTATGAATTTTCCTCTTAAGGCTGCTTTCATTGTGTCCCACAAGTTTGGCTACATTGTGGATTCATTTTCATTAAATTCTAGGAAGACTTTGATTTCTTTCTTAATTTCTTCCTTGACCCAGAGGTGGTTCAGCTGAGTGATATTTAGTTTCCATGAGTTGGTAGGCTTTCTTTGATTTTTGATGTTGTTGAACTTTAACTTTAGGATATTTAGTTTCCATGAGTTGGTAGGCTTTCTTTGATTTTTGATGTTGTTGAACTTTAACTTTAGGTGGTCTGATATGATACAAGGGATTATTTTCATTTTTTTATATCTGTTGATATTTGCTTTATGACTAATTATGTGGTCAATTTTAGAGAAAGTTCCATGAGAAGCTGAGAAATATGTATATTCTTTAGCATTTGGGTGGAAGCTTCTGTAGATATCTATTAAATCCATTTGCATCATAATTTCTGTTAGACTCCTTATTTCTCTGTTGAGTCACTCTCTGGTTGACCTATCCAGGGGTGAAAGTGGGGTACTGAAGTCTCCCACTATTAGGGTGTGAGAATTGGTGTAGGATTTGAGTTTTAGCAGTGTTTCTTTTACATAGTTAGATGCCCTTATATTAGGAGCATAAATATTCAGGATTGAAATCTCCTCTTGACCAATTTTTCCTGTGATGAATAAGTAATGACCAACTTGGTCCCTTTTAATTGCTTTTAGCTTAAAGTCTACTTTGTTAGATATTAGGATGGCAACCCCGGCTTGTTTCTTAGGACCATTTGACTTGAAAATCTTTTCCCAACCCTTTACTCTGAGCCTATGTCTGTCTTTGTGGTTGAGGTGTGTTTCTTGGAGGTAATAGAAGGATGGCTTCTATTGTTGTATCCATCTCATTAGTGTGTGTCTTTTTATAGGTGAGTTGAGTCCATTGATATTAAGGGATATTAGTGATATTTCCTGCTATTTTTTTGTAGTATCTGGTTAGTATTTCCTTTCTCTGGGGTATTCTTCTGTGGGGTTATTGATTTTTTGTGGCTTCATGGGTATATCTGGGGTTCTTAGGTTGAAGTTTTCCCTCTAATGCTTTCTGTAGTGCTGGATTCGTAGAAAGGTATTGTTTCAGTCTGACTTTGTTATGAAATATCTTGTTTACTCCATCTATGGTGATTGATAATTTTGCAGGGTATAGTATTCTAGGTTGGCAGCCATGCTCTTTTAGTGTCTGTATAACTTCTGACCAAGCCCTTTTTGCTTTCTTCATTTCCATTGAATAGTCAGGTGTTATTCTGATGGGTCTGCCTTTATAGGTAAGTTGGCTCTTTTCTTTTGCAGCACTTAAAATTTTTTCTTTGTTCTGTAGGTTTTGTGGCTTGATTATTATGTGGCGTGCTGACTTTTTTTAGGGTCATATTTATTTGGTGTTCTGTAAGTTTCTTGTATCTTTATAGGCATTTCCTTCTTCAAGTTAGGAAAGTTTTCTTCTATGATTTTATTGAATACATTATCTGTGCCTTTGAGCTGGTATTCTTCTCCTTCTTCTATTTCTATTATTCTCAAGTTAGGTCTTTTTATGGTGTCCCAAATTTCCTGAATGTTTTGTATTATGGCTTCTTTGGTTTCAATATTTTCTTTGACTGATATATCTATTTCAGCTACTGAGTCTTCCACTTCAGAGATTCTCTCTTCTATCTCTTGGATTCTGTTGGTTATGCTTGTATCTGTAGTTCCAGCTTTTTTCTTCAGGTTTTCTATTTCCATCTTTGCCTCATTTTGTGCCTTCTATTTCAGTTTTTAGTTCCTGAAATGTTTCTTTCATTTTTTTGGTTTACCTTTTCTTGGTTTTCTTTCAAAGATTTGTCCATCTCTTCCAATTTTTTGTTAGTATTTTCTTCTATTTCTCTAAGGGAATTTTTTATATCTTCTTTGAGGGCTTCAATGATTTTCATTAAGGTATTTTTGGTGTTGCTTCCTTCTGCTTCCTCTTCATTGCTCTGTTCAGTTCTTGTAGTTGTAGAACTACCACTTTCTTCTGGAGTTACCTTGTTGTTCTTTATATTATTATATGTATTTTTGTACTGTCGTCTGCCCATGGCTTCAGTGGTTCACGATTAGGTGGCTCCTGGTCAGTTGTGGCACGAGGGCTTGTGTGTCTCCTGTCACCTCTGAGCAAGGGTTCTGCTCAATCTCTGACTCTGCTCTGGGCAGGGGTCTGAATTTGAAGTCCTCAGTTCTTCTCTGCTGATGCAGTTGGAGGTGGGGTGGCCATGCAAGTTCCCTTGTTTTAGTAGCAGCTGGAGGAGCCCCTCATAGCCAATGTCTATTCCTGTCTGCTGAGGAGTGTGTGTAGACATACACCACAGACAGAACCTGGTCCCAGAATTTTCTTACACCACCTTCTTCTTGTGTTCTGGCTTTTTAATCCTCAACAGGTAGAACTATTAGAAAGCTTTTCTTTGTTGGTCTTAGAGTCTGAACTTGTCTAACTTAGGAATGTGTCCTAGTTAGCTTTAACTGTCCATTTAGCACAGGCAGAGAAAGAAGTCTCATTTGAAGAATTACCTACATCAGATCGGCCTATGGGCATGTTTGTGGGGTACTGTTGTGATTGCTAATTGATGTAGGAGGGCTTGGCTCACACTGAGCGGTACCATCCCTAGGCAGATAGTTCTGATGTGTATAAAAATGCTAGAGAAGTTTGAGCCTGCCCTCTCCAGGACTTCTGCTGTACTTCCTTGGCTGTGAGTTTCTTAGCTGGAACTAATTCTGCATCTAAGAGCAGATAGTCCTGCCTTTAGGCCCCTGCCTTGACCTCTCTCAGTGATGAACTGGAAGAATAAACCAGATAAATCTTTCGTCCCATAAATGTGTTTTGAGCATAGCACAACAGCTAAGTGACAGCCCTCCCTGTACAGAGAGGAAACTAGAAAATGGTACCACAGCTTTATCCAATGCTACCACAAGTTGGAGCTAGATGGAAAAGAGGAGGCAACACAAAAACAAGTGGGCATGTCCCATCACAGTACATTTCTGGTAGGACGGTATCTCATTCAGGGTCAGGTTCAATGCTGTCTGGCTGATCTGTGTTGCATGGGTTAGGCAAAGAAAAGAGGGTCACTCCAGGATTAATTTTAGGCTCTCTGTCAGCAAGGAGGAACAGTTTCTGTCAACTGAACCTTGAACAGCCACGCAAACGCTTATTTATTGATTGTTATACAAAAGTTATTTTTCGGGTAAAACAAGTTCCTTATACCAATGCCCCTGATCTAATCTGTATACTTTCTGAAGGAAATCATTGCTCCATTGCAACTTTAGTTCTTATTTTTACTGTTTACAGAGCCTAATATCCAGGTCCACAAGATATCCAGGTCTGACAGGATACTCCTGTGACTGAAGTTATAAAATGCCTATAAAACTACTTCAGAAAAACTATAGATAACAGGGAACAATCACTGTTTTCCACAATGATTTCTTCAAGGTCTAAGTACTTCTAAAAAAAAAAAAGAAAAGAAAACTATTTCATTCTAATGTTTACCATAGAAGCAATGGCTCTACTAATTTTTCCTCTACATGATGCCACATTTTTTCAAACTCATACTCAAAAATATTCGACTGATCAGTTATTTTTGGAATCAATAAGCCATTGGAAAATGTAGGTAAGAAAATATAGACAAATTAGAAAAGTTTCTCGTGCAGTGTCTCAAAAGGAATGGGCTTTACCGTCTCTGATTTCATTGCAATGTTCAGTCAATGTTTAGTCTCTTCATCCTGGAAAATGAAGCTCCAACTTAAAACTCATAAAGTAAATTTTTCAATATAAAACTCGATATCCTAGCCATTGTTAGTGTTAGTGTACAATTTGGTAGTATTAAGAACACTCATCTTGCCAGGCAGTGGTGGTGCATGTCTTTAATCTCAGTACTTGAGAGGCACAGGTAAGTGGATCTTTGTGAGTTTGAGGGCAGCCTGGTCTACAGATTGAGTTCCAGGACAGCCAGGGCTGTTACAGAAATACTATCTGGGGAAAAAAGAACTCCCCACCCACTCACCACAGTTCCTTACTGTGAACTTATTGTGAACTGCCACCACCACCCAGAATGCTACATTTACCAAATTAAAACTCTAACTTTAAACAGCAATTCCCTATTTTTACTCCTGTGTCCTGGACAACCACCATTCTACTTTCTCCCTCTGTGACATTTGACCAGTCTAAGTATCTCAAATTACAGAATCAGATGCTTTCCAACTTATGTGTGGGCTTATTTCAGTCAGCATACTGTCCTTAAGACTGTTCATGTTGGAACATGTATTCCAGTTTCTGTTTAAAGGTTGAACAATGTTTCATTATGTGCATACATATTGTATGGAGAGGCAGATACACACCCACATTACATTTCTCTAGTTACCTGTCAGTTACTTGCTGGGATGCTTTCATTTTCCCCCAGAAAGGTGTACTATGTAGTCCAGGCTAGCCCTAAATTCAAGTGCTGGGATTACAGATATTCATTTCCAAGCCCACTTGCTTCCATGTTTAACTTTTTCCAATAATTCTGCTATGAACATCATTGTTCATGATCTCTTTGATGCTCTTTTGGAGACAGGATATCTATGTAGTCTTGAAATAGTAGCCATCTCCATGGGTAATGTGGTTTGGATCTGCATTTCCTTACTGAGCAGTGAGTTTCACTATTGCAATGTTGGTTCAGGATTCACCACTTCCGGGGTACACACAGAGTGAGGCAGATGTTGGTATGAATGGATATGGTGCAGTTGCTACCTGTGTGGAAGGTGTTTGTGTTAAACTCTGCATGACTGTTCTGTCAAGCATACCAGTATCCACTCCACAGTGGCCTCTGTATGAAAATTAGCAGTGAAGAGGCCACTGTGGAGCCTCCCCGTATAGAGCAGGGACCCACAAAAGGGGTGCCAGGTCTGGGACCTAGGGAGTTTTACTGCACAGAGAGAGCAAGCCAGGGATGGGAGGTAGTGGAAAAAGCATAGTAGTTTTATATTCCTAGGTCAAGGATGAGTGGGCTGGGTTGAGGGTGGGCCCAGGACTGAAGTAGGTAGAAAATGGTAGACTTTGATGGTGTGAGCTGAGTCAGGGGTTTGCCTTCAATTCTTAGACTGTCCCAGGCCAAACTTTCACAAATGTGTTGATGAATCCATCCCTGCATACTCTGCTCCAGTGTCCTGCAACATCTTCAGTCTTACCACAAACCTCTCCACCTGCACGGAATGTCCCTGAACTGCCTTGGCGACGTCAGTGACAAATTTTGCAACCAAATCATATTTCTTCTCTTCACAGTATTAATAAGGTAAAAGTAAGGAAGTAACTGGGTAGGGACATATGGGACCTTACCAAAGCTACTTGACTTTCAATTTTTTTTCTAGTTCCAGAGTCTTTATTGTTTTACAAAAGATGATCCATTCATTCTGTGGAATGTAGAACTGTATCCATATGTCCATCAGTAATGCTGAAAAGGACCCAGAGTTATACACCTCTACTCATATACCTAGTCATAAGCACAAGACTTGTAGTCCACCAGTTCTTCAGGCTTAAACCATAGATTGATTTCTTTCTCTGCACTTTGCACTGAATCGCTGCCACGAATGATGTTCCTGCCAACTTGAATGCAAAAATCCCCTCGAATGGTGCCTGGCTTAGAATCAGCTGGATTGGTCTCCCCCAGCATCATTCCGCCTGTCTTCACCACACTGAGCCCCTCCCAGACCATGGCCACCACTGGCCCCGAGTTCATGTACTTCACCAGCTCAGGTCAATGTAGTACTGCTTTAGGTTTCCTCAGAAGCCCGAAGGAACTTCATGGCCACCAGGCAGAACCCCTTCTGCTTGAAGTGCTTGATGATCTTGCCCACCAGGCTGCGCTGCATGCCATCTGGCTTGATAGCAATGAAGGTACGCTCGAGGTTGGCCATGGTCCGAAAGTTGGCTGGTCTGGCCTGCACTGAGCGACTGAAGAAAAAAGAGATGACTTTCATATTTAAGGATTGTTTTCTATGTGCACATCTGTGCTGCCTTTCTCTTTTCACACAGGTGCATAAACAGGTAAGTGTGGGGTCCTGGTACTGGCAGAGCTTGTAAATCACTTGTTGCCTTTTCTATGATGTAAAAGTAAAATACTCTGCACTGCGGGACTGTCTGGAAAGGTTTCCTCTTTTGTGGCAGGACTGCCCCCCCCCAGCATCATGTGTGGTACATTCTGAGGGCACACAATGAAGAATTTCCTTTTCCTCAATGTCAGTTAATGCTCAGAATAAGACGAGTGGATTGTTTTCTGGAAAGCAAAGAACACAGGGAAGGAGAGAAAGTTAAAGAGTTGTGGGGATTGGAGAAGTATCTAAAAGGAGCCCTAAGTAATTGTTACAGTCCTAGGCAGAAGGTACCCTCTTGAAGCAGGGGGTGCAAGATGAAGTAGAGGCAAAGCCTCCATGTATTGACCTCTTTCCAGTTTCCTCCTGTTAGCTCTCCTCCTCTGGGGACTCTTGAGGATGTTAGTATAGTTTCAGTTTTTGTTGCTGTGATACAACACCCTTCCTGGAAGCAGCTTAGGAGAGGAGAGGGCTAACCAGCTCACAATTTCAGGATACAGTCCTTTATTTCTGGTGAGTTGAGGCAGAAGGTTTCAATCAGGTCCCCAGTTAAGAGAAGAAAGAGCCAGATGCACTGACTCTGCCTGCCTTCTCAATCGCTTTCTTTGCTTATATTCACCTCAGGTCTCAGCCCATGAAATGTGGTTCTGTCCACATTCATGATGGGTCTTTGTATATGAATTACCAATGAAGACACTCCTCCTCAGCTATGTCCTCCAGCCAACATAATCCTGATCCAGACAATTCCCCGAGTGATACTTTCTTCCCAGTTGATTCTAAATTGTGCCAAGTTGACAGAACCAACCAACGCACTAACTTTTCAAAGTCTGCAAGCAATACTTGAAGCCCAAGTTTTGATCAATATAAGTGACAGGTGGCATAATGTAACTTCTCAGCAGGCATGCTTGGCAGCGAGAGACTGCCCCAGTGTATGACCCAAACTCCAGTCTTACTGGGTGGCATCTCAAAAGTAACAGACAAATCAATCTGGAAGCAGACAGGACTGGGTGTCTAAAAGGCACAGAGTAGCCACCGTGCTCTCAAGTGGAGGCTACCTTCACCCCTTTTCACTTTTGAAAGTAAATGGGGAGTGGCTAATATTCTGTCATTTATTTGTTTACTTGTTTATTATTTGTGTATATGATGGGTGGGTTGTGTGTACCTTAGTGTGTGTGGAGGACAGAGGGCACCTTGGAGGAGTTGGTCTTCTCCTACCATGTGGGTGCTGGGAATCAAATTCAGGTTGTCAGGTTTGATAGCAAGTACCTTTGTCCCCTGAGCCATCTTGTCAGCCCTTAGGGGATCTTTTAACCATCAGCTTCAGATTCTGATATACATGTAGGCATTAATAAATCATAATTTTTGATTTTCTTTTTAGCATGAATAAAGGGAGTAACTTGGGATAGAGGTGGCACTATTTCTGTAATAGGTTAAAAGCAGTTTCTAAAAAAACTTTTTTGTTATTTCATGTTAAATTAAGTCCAAAAATGCTGAATTAAATAAGACTAACTTTGTTTCATTATTGTGGAATACTTTAGGATATTTAGTTAATTTTTTTGTTTTGTTTTTGAGATAAGGTTTCCATATATAGTCCTGGCTGTCCTGGAACTCACTCTCTAGACCAGTCTGGCTTCAAATTCACAGAGATCCACCTGTTTTTGCCTCCAGAATACTGGGATTAAAGACATGTGACATTATCACCCTACTATAGTCACTATTCTTGACCCCTGTGCATGTTTCTGAGTGTGTATACTCCACCATATGTGTGTGTGGAGGCCAGAAATGAAAGGCTTCTACAGTAAAACTCTCAAAACACTAAAGAAAGAATTAAAGAAGACACTAGAAGATGAAGAAACTCCCACACTCCTGAATCAGAAGAATCAATTTTGTAAAAATGGCCATCTTACTAAAGCAATCTGTAGCTCCCATACAATCTCCATAAAAATTCTAATGTCATTCATCATAGAAAAAAGAAGAGTCAGGCACATGTTTCAACCTTTAATCCCAGCACTGGGTAAGCAGAGGCAGGCAGATCTCTGAGTTTGAGAGCAGCCTGGTCTACAGAATGAGTTCCAGGACAGGTTCCAAAGCTAAACCCTATCTCAAAAAGCCAAAGCAAACCAACCAACCAACCAACCAAACAACCAACCAACCAACCAACCAAATAAACAAAGGCACAAACAAAAGGAATAGGAAAAAACCCTAAAAATTTATATGGAAGCACAAAAGACCTAAACTATCCAAAGTAATTATGATCAAAAGGAATCATTGCTGGATGTATCACTCACTATACCTGATTTCAGCTTATATAGCAGGGTTCTAATAACAGAAATGCAATAGTATCAGCACAAAAACATATAGACCAATCAAACAGAATGGAGGGCCTCCTTATAATAATTCAACTATAGCCACTTGATTCCTGACAGGAACCAAAAAATATAGGTTGGTGAAAACAACCTCTTCAAATGGTGTGGAAAAAACTGGATATGTACATGCAGAAGAGTGAAGCTGTATCTCATACTATACTGTTTCCACTATCAAACCAACAATGGTAATAACCAACTGTTTCCACTATCAAACCAACAATGGTAATAACCAACTGTTTCCACTATCAAACCAACAATGGTAATAACCAACTGTTTCCACTATCAAACCAACAATGGTAATAATCAACTGTTTCCACTATCAAACCAACAATGGTAATAACCAACTGTTTCCACTATCAAACCAACAATGGTAATAATCAACTGTTTCCACTATCAAACCAACAATGGTAATAACCAACTGTTTCCACTATCAAACCAACAATGGTAATAATCAACTGGTTCCACTATCAAACCAACAATGGCAATAACCAACTATTTCCACTATCAAACCAAAAATGGTAAAAACCAACTGTTTCCACTATCAAACCAACAATGGTAATAACCAACTGTTTCCACTATCAAACCAACAATGGTAATAACCAACTGTTTCCATTATCAAACCAACAATGGTAATAACCAACTGTTTCCATTGTCAAGCCAACAATGGTAATAACCAACTGTTTCCATTATCAAACCAACAATGGTAATAATCAACTGTTTCCACTACCAAAACAACAACAGAAATAACCAACTGTTTCCATTGTCAAACCAACAATGGTAATAATCAACTGTTTCCATTGTCAAATCAACAATGGTAATAATCAACTGTTTCCACTATCAAACTAACAATGGTAATAACCAACTGTTTCCATTGTCAAACCAACAATGGTAATAACCAACTGTTTCCATTGTCAAACCAACAATGGTAATAATCAACTGTTTCCATTGTCAAATCAACAATGGTAATAATCAACTGTTTCCACTATCAAACTAACAATAGTAATAACCAACTGTTTCCATTGTCAAACCAACAATGGTAATAACCAACTGTTTCCACTATCAAACCAACAATGGTAATAACCAACTGTTTCCATTATCAAACCAACAATGGTAATAACCAACTGTTTCCATTGTCAAGCCAACATGGTAATAACCAACTGTTTCCACTATGAAACCAACAATGGTAATAATCAACTGTTTCCATTGTAAAGCCAACAATGGTAATAACCAACTCTTTCCACTATCAAACCAACAACAGTAATAACCAACTGTTTCCATTGTCAAACCAACAATGGTAATAACCAACTGTTTCCACTATCAAACCAAGAACGGTAATAACCAACTGTTTCCATTGTCAAGCCAACAATGGTAATAGCCAACTGTTTCCATTGTCAAGCCAACAATGGTAATAAGCAACTGTTTCCACTATCAAACCAATAATTGTAATAGTCAACTGTTTCCACTGTCAAGCCAACAATGGTAATCACCAACTGTTTCCACTGTCAAACCAACAATGGTAATAATCAACTGTTTCCATTGTCAAACCAACAATGGTAATAATCAACTGTTTCCACTATCAAACTAACAATGGTAATAATCAACTTTTTCCATTGTCAAACCAACAATGGTAATAACCAACTGTTTCCACTATCAAACTAATAATGATAATAACCAACTGGCTCTTAGAAAAAGGGTTTTGTTTGTCTGTCTTTCTTTTGGCTTTTTGAGACTGGGTCTTCTTACATAGCCTGGCTGGCTTGGAACTCACTTAGAGACCAACTCACCTCAAACTTGCAGTGATCCCCTTGCTTCTGCTCAAATGACAGAAGTCTATCACCAAACCCAGCTAAAACCAACCCATCCCACAAAATGCCTTTTGTTATAAGATTTATCTGCACAACTCTAGTTCCTATAGTTGGCAGGAGACTTAACAGGAGTGTAAAGTAAAGGCTGGGTGATGGTAGATGAGGATTTCCAGGGCTGCACAGTAGAACACCTCGTCAACAAATGGGTCATCGTCATGATGTTTTACATCCACACATTAAGGTGCTACCACCAGCTTCTTTTTAACTCATCAACAAGTTCCTATGTTTTGAGCTCCAGTCATCACCTTTTCCATAATCCTGGATCTCCCGGCTGGATTCTTCTCTTTTTTTGGGGGGGGGTACCAAAATTCTTTATTTGAAGAAATGGTACAAATTAAAGAACTTAAGCGGATGTTTTGGTGCGGCTTACAGAAAAGATAAAGGTAGCCCGACGTGCATGCACTGCCTCAGTGACCAGTAAAGTCGCTTGTGGCTTTGGGGAAGTCTGCTTAGCTCTCATCACTGTGTCCCAGGGTGTTCTTGTCAAAGAGATACTCTGCCATGCCAGATTCAGGGGCTCCCATCTTGCGCAAGTTGGTCACGTGATCACCCAGTTCTTTGATGGATTTCACCTGCTCATTCAGGTAATGGGTCTCAATGAAGTCACACAAGTGGGGGTCGGTTTTGTCAGTAGCCAGTTTGTGAAGTTCCAGTAGTGACTGGTTCACACTCTTTTCCAAGTACAGTGCACACTCCATTGCAGTCAGCCCGTTCTCCCAGTTATCATGGTCTGGTTTCTTGATATCCTGCAGGAAGATTCGGCCACCTCATTGGTTCTGCAGCTTCATCAGTTTCTCAGCGTACTCCCTGTCCTCGTGAGATTGGTGGAGAAAGTATTTGGCAAAGTTTCTCAGAGCCACATCATCCCGATCAAAGTAGCAAGGCATAGACAGACGTAGGAGGCATACAATTCCAGGTTGATCTGGTGGTTGATGGCAGCCTCTGAGTCCTGGTGGTAGTTCTGGCACACTTGCGAGGGAGACGTGGTGGTCATGGCAGTGGTAGGGCGAGGCGCGGTGGCAGTGCTGGATCGGCGGAGCAATGAGGTTGCAAAGGGTTCTGGCTCTGAGCAGCCAGCTGGGGTCGGAGGGGTCGAGCGCAGGGTTCCGTTCAAGCACTGTTAAAGCAGGAAACCGCGGGGACTCTGGATGAGAACGTCTGGATTCTTCTCTTTTATTCTAGATACTTCTCCAGTCTGCCAGACACAGGAAAGTTTTCTAAACTTCAATTTCTCAGTCCTCAACACTAATCAAGCTTTATTTTTGTAACCTTTAAAAAAGTTTTCAAGAAATTTATTTTTATGTGTATGGATGTTTTGCCTTCCTGTTTGTATGCCATGTGGATGTAGTGTCCTTGGTGGCTAAAAGAGAGTGTCAGATCCCCAGGACTGAAGTTACAGATAGCTGTGAGGGGCCATGTTGGTTCTGGGTCAAACTTATTTCCTTTAGAAGAGAAGGCAGAGCCCTTAACCAAAGAGCCATCTCCCCAGTCCATATTTTATTATTATTTTGTGTATACATGTAGATGGGAGTGCACAGGGCATACCAGGCAGTGGAAGTCAACTTTGTGGACTTGGTTGTCACCTTTTCATAGACTCAAGATAGCTAATTCAGGTTCTCAAGTTTATATGGAAATGCGTTTGTTTACCTGTTGAGCCATCCTGACTGCCCCACTGGCCACTGTATAAATGGTTGTCTTTTGTTCACTGTACAGAGTTGTAGTGTGGTCTAATACACCACCTGGGTTTCGTTGGTTCTCATCCTGTGTCTGCCTCCAAAGTCTCTGCCTTGCTAGTTCTCACTATATCTTGGAGAGAGCAGATACTTTTGTTTCTTTGTTTTTTGGATTATTTGTTTTTATGTTATGTGTTTGGGTGTTTTGCCTGCATGTATGTCTGCTCACCACACATACATGCAGTGCTCAAAATGCCATAAGTGGGCAACAGATCCTAGAAAATAGAGGTGCCGTGTGCTCTTCTTTCTTGGGAAAGAAGAGCAGGCAGTGCTCTTAATGGCTGTGCCATCTCTCCAGCTAAAAAAGGCCCAGGTTCTTACGTAGATACTGGGAATTTGAGCTCAAGTTCTCAAGAATTTTATGGGTTGAACAATCTCCAGAATCACCATGGTTTTTAAATTTTTATTTAATTTTATTTTTTTAGAAAAGGTTTTACTAGGTAGCCCTGGATAGCCTGGAACTTACTTATCTCTGTGTACATGAGGTTGGCCTTGAACTCACAGAGATCCACCACCTTTCTCTGCCTTCCTTGTGCTTGGGATTAAAAGAGTGCTATACCATGCTTGTCTTGATTCATGAATTTTAAGAGAAAGGATAGCCAATATATGTGAAGTATTTCAGGGAGATCTCAGGAGCTGGTGTCGGATCTGCTGCTTTTGTGTCCTGCAGTATTTGAGGCATTTGGGGAACTACTAGTTTTCTTTAGTGAGATGAGCTCTCAGTGTTATTTTAACCTTTGATTGGTGAGCCTGGGTGCCTTCAAATTTGAGTGACTATTGTATTCACCATGAACTAGTTATGTTATCTTCCTTTCTTATTTGGTCATAGAAATTTACATTAAAGACATCACTTACAAGTACATAGATCAGACAGTAGAGTGATTGCCTATTATACACCAAGCCCTGGGCTGAGTCCCCAGCATTGTGTAAAATGAGTCATGATGGTACACTAAAAAACCATGAGATGTGGCCATCATCTGTGATTCCAGCATGAGGCAGATAGCAACAGGAGAACCAAAATGTCCTGGTTGAAGAGCCCAGGAATATAAGATTGTAAGCCTGCAATATTCTAGAGAGACGAAAGCTGGTAGCTGCTGTGGTTATTAGTGGCCAAAGGTTAACTTTTAACAATATCTCTCTGCCTTAGAGCCAGCAGCTCTATCAGTGGCCAAGGGTTCATGATGAAACTCCCTGTCTTATGGCCAGTAACTGCCATGGAGCAG
Organism: Sigmodon hispidus; assembly: GCA_004025045.1. Classification (NCBI taxonomy): domain Eukaryota; kingdom Metazoa; phylum Chordata; class Mammalia; order Rodentia; family Cricetidae; genus Sigmodon; species Sigmodon hispidus. Next base: position 14,685 of record PVIH01007537.1, read on the forward strand.
GGTTAAGTGCTAACGGCTGTCTCTGAGACCTTCTCTTGCATTCCCAGCTATGGGGAGAACAGCTGTCAGGATAGCTGCAGGCTTTTGCTAATATCTTAAAGCAGAAATTGTAAATTTTAAATTTTACATGACTAAAGCTAACCCCATAGATGAGCAAGGAAATCCTGTCTGATGGAGGACAGCTTCTGACTCTCCCTTTGCCCTACCTTCCCCTAAACCCTGTGTTCCCTCCTGAAATGCCTCCTCTTCTCCCTCTTGCTGTTCATTTCCTGAGTGAGCCCACTCCATACTTGCTCAGGAAAACCACGAATAGCAGCCTCTATTGTTCTACCCATCTGCACTGTGGGGCCACCGGATGTGGAAGGCAACCCTTGCTTAAGCCCACTTTCCCTTTTCCACTAGTGACCTGTACAGCTGGAATTCCCAAACTCCTTCTTTTACTGAGAAGACACAAGCACTTATAGTTCTTCTTGGTACTATTTTGATCACCCACCAGCCCACTTGGGATGAGTGTCAACAGCTCCGACAGGTTCTATGTACTTCTGGGAGGAGGGATAGAATCTAATGAGAATGCTGCAAGTTGGTTTCAGGGCCAGATGGTTGCCCCATGGATGATGAGACAAATATTAATGCTACCTTCCCAATTTCCGAGTCTCACAAGGGGTGGAGCAACAACACTGCTGAGGGTGGGGAACAGCTAACGTTCTATCACCAGATTCTAATGGAAGATCTCTGCCTGGCTACTGGACAGCTCACAGATTTGTCTAAATTGAATCGGGTAGTATAGGAAAAGAATGAACCACCAGGAGCATTTCTTGAGTGCCTGCTGGATGCCTATAATACTTTTACTCTATTGGATCCTGGGGCACTAGAAAATCAGGTAGCAATTACTCTGGCTTTCGTCAACCAAGCAACTCTAGATATTAAAAGAAAATTTCAGTGGCTCGATGGATATAAAGGTAAAAATTTGTCTGAATTGACTATAGCCACCAAAGCTTATAACAACAGAGTGGCACTGAGGATAAACAAACTGGTGGGGGAGAGGAGGAAGGTCTTACTGGCAGCAATTAAGAGCTGGGGGTCTGTTGGATTTAGGGAACATCAATTGTTCCAAATAGCCAGTGAGTGGAAATAATAAGAACTTAGAGTGCCCCTTCCCAAAAAGAATCATTGTTTATATTGCAAAGAAATGGGCCATTAAAAAAGGGAATGTCCCCAGGAAAAAAAGAGGACAAAAAGAACCTGGAGATGTTCAAAAGGTCTTTAAACTGGCAGGGTTCAATGGCCTTCCCCAAACCCTGGATAACCCTGCAGGTGGAAGAAACAACCTGCTGACTTCCTAGTGCATAATGGAGCTCTCTATCCAGTGTTAAAACTTCACTAGGGCCCCATCAGACAAACAAACATGGGGTCAAGGGGCAGCAGAAATAGTTATATCCATAGAAAACAAACTGTGGACTTGGGATGGCAAAAGGTTACATATTTCTTCATAGTTATCTCTGAATGTGTCTACCTATTTCATGAATTCTACTTGGTCTTATAATAAAAACCCAAAGCAAGATATTAGACATATCAGAGAGATAGAGAAACAAATCATGGCCACTTCTCACCCAGCCAACTCCTCCGGCCCATCCCCATGAATCCTCCAACCTAATTTGTGGTGCTAAAATTAAAGGTGTGCACCACCACTGGCTGGCTCTGTTAGGCACTGAACTCACAGAGATCCAGGCAAATCTTGGCCTCCTGAGTGATGGGATTAAAGGAATGGGTCACGACTCCCTGACCTTCAAAGCATGGTCTGTGAGTGACTCTGTCCTCTGATCTGTTATTCATTTTTGTTAAATATACAATATATCACCACATATCCCCTTTTGTGTGAAAAATAAAAAGGCTATAATTAATATAAGAAAAACTATATATAACTACAATAGCTATATACAATATATACAAACAATAATTGCATCAATAATGACCAGTCCATTAACAACTGACAAATTCAGAGAAAATATTCCATTATTTATCCTATTTTGGTGAGTCCAAAGAATCGTACTTAATTCACTTTCTTTCTAACTTGTATTACCAACTGAAAACTACCTTTTTATGTCTCTCAAATTTATACACTTTATAACACTTTGTGAATTTCTCTTCTGAAACTGTAACTAGGGAAACTATTAACTATCTTATCTGCAACTCCCTCAGAGACACAAGAATGAAATATTACTAACCAAATAAACAGGATGTGCAAGGAAGAAACTTCCAAAAAAAAATGTGAATAATGACAGAAACACCTGGCTGTCTGGACAGTCACACAAGATTCCTCTGCAGTGCTGAGGTATTCATCTTTGGCCTACAGGCCTAGGATATTTGACAAAGTTCTCTGTGAAGCAGGATATTTTTAAAGACCTTCCTACCTTTTCCTAGCAAGGTCCAGCAATTCTTTCTTTTGTGTCCTGCTTGTCCATTTCAGACATCATACTGTTAGCATTTGAGACAAGGGCACTTTCTTGCCCAGTGGCTAAATTTTGCCACAAAGAAAGTCAACTCCCCATGGAGTTTCTTAAATACCCATCATCTTCTCTGAAGTAGATTGGTGGACATGACTCAAAGTCATAAAAATAAAAAGAACCCATGTTATTAAAATATCTTAAATGCATATTCTATATATATCTGAAGTATTTGAAGATGACCTGTTCATCTAAAATACATCTGTTTGACCTTGAGAACATATCTAATATGACTATAAGTTTTATTGTAATGCTTAACTATTAACTTGTATTTCTTTATATAATAATTAGTAGCTAATAATAACTTTCAAGGACTAACAATTTGTATTACATTGTTAGATGCTCTGTCTAGTGCAATACTTTAAACAAAAGTAGAAAATATGCACAGTAACAAAATTAATCTCAAGTTTGTATCATTATACAATTTGCATACAATATGTAAAAATCCAATCCATTGTAAAATATTTAAAACTAGTAGTTGCTTTTAAAAAATAGATTCAATAATTTATCCTCATATTCTATCATACATATATCTCTTTTTTCTTTTTTCCAAGCATGAACCCAGAATCTAATCTCCTTTGTTCAGTTTTTTTCCTTACCATTATCAATAACAATTTGTAACCAATTACCCTAAACAATGACAATTATCCATAAACCATTGAATGACCAAAAACAACCCACCCCACCTCATGAGAATATGGGTGCTGTGTTCTTAAATTTACTTCCTGCTATCTAGGGGTGACAGCAGCTTTAGAGGATCCTGAAAAGAAAAAAAATTTGGTTAATTATCAGGTCCTGAGAGAGGCAACTGTATCATCATATTGTTGTCCAGTCTCTGCATAATGTGAAAGTGCAGGGCTTGTCTCAGGTCCCTGTAAGCATTCCCAAGGCCTGCATCCACCTGGGATGGAGTAGAGCTGCTGCCACACCCCTGGGTGTGGCTTACATGGGCGGGCCCACCCACCCTCTTCAAGAAAGCGGTCATGAAAATTCTTTCTCTTTTTCTTCTGCTCCTCCTGCATCCTTGCTTCCCTGTTAATAAATTCTAGTGTGGTACTCCCGATGTTGAGATTTTAATCACTCTCAGAAAACCAACAGTCCCTGGCTAAAATGGTCTGTGAGGCTGGATCATCTCAGCTAGCTACCTGGAAATTGCTCTAAGCAGTTTGTAGTCTAAAGCTGGTCTTTTGGAAGTGTTTGTCAGCTTAATAGTATTACCATAGTCCATGTGAAATCATCATTGTGGGGCCCCATCATCCTTTGGAGACTTCAAAGGTAAAAATTAGGCATCATCATGGTTCACTGCAGAAAACTGAAAGAGAATCAAACCTAAAACAATGACAATGTACAGGAAGCCAGATAAAGCCTCTTTTCTACAATTAGCTAGTACTTTATATGATCACTAATATCATGACAAAAGTTTAATATATAAATCTTATAAATTTTGATAAAAATATAAGAAAAACTTTAAATAGTCAAAATAAACCCAAAAGATCATGAGATTAGTAGCAAAACAATAGTCCATTATTTTTTTTCTTTTGTCTCATATCTGGTGTCTCTTTTGATAAGACAGATTTTGCATTTTCTTTTAATAAGCATGCTTAGGTTTAGAGAAGGAGAGCGTCAACTCCAACTTCAAAGTCAACTTTAATTTATAGTTGAGTCTGGACCTCAAATTTTCTTAGAAGTAAAGAGATGTAGCTGTTAGACAATGAGATTTTACCCTGTAGAGTATATTGGTACCAATTGGCCCTATTTTTCTTTGCTTGTAATTTTTTTTTCTGGATAGTCTTCCCTTCTGCTTTAGATATCTAAATGAACATCTTGACTTCTTGATGGTGGGTATTTTTAGTTTTTTGAAAAGACAAAAACAGAATGCTGCCCCGACCCTTGTTTGGTGAATTTTCCTTACAAATTATAGAATTGTCACATAGGTGGATGAGCCATCATTTCTTCTTATCAAGAGATTTTTCTGTTTGAATCAAGTTTTTCTTAATTTTGATGGTATCTATAGCTTTTCTTCACCTGTGAAAACAAAATCAAAGTCCCATTCCCCAGTGTAGCACATGTCCTGGTTTCCATTCTGAGGTCAACATGTCTTTGAAGTAGACAGGCTGATTTAACTCAGTAGATTTTCCTATAGTCCAATGACTTTCTACAGCTTGTTGCCAAGTGATGAAGAAATCCTTTTTTAAACTTGTACTATTGACATGATGTTTTTATGAAGCTCTGAGGCCTCTAGCACATTTCCTATCAATAATTGATGAATTTCTTTTTTTAATTTTTTAAAATTTTATGTGAATTGGTGTTTTGCTTGCATGTATAACTGTAAGGGTGTCAGAACTTGGAATTACAGACAGTTGTTAGCTGCCACATGGATGCTGGGAATCAAACTCAGGTCCTCCGAAAGAACAGTCAGTGCTCTTACCTGCTGAGCCATCTCTCCAGCCCAATAATTGATGAATTTCATCATTACCTTGTGGTAGAGAGCCTGGCAGACCCATATGGGATCAAACGTGTGTTATATATAAGAGATGATTTCTATTCTTGATTATTTCTTGTAACAGAATAAATAGCAAAGTTAGATCTGACTCATCAGGAATAAAGTCAGCAGTTTCAATGTGTAAAACAACTCTTTTTGCATACTGAGAGTTAGTAACTATGTTAAGAGGCCCTGTAAAAATCTATTAATACCATTAGAACAGCATATAATTCTGTTTTGGACAGAATTATAATGAATTTGAGCCATTTTACTTAAAATTTCTGATTTGTAACCTGCCTTTCCTGATTTGATTAGATAAATATAAAATGTAGGGTCTCCAGAAACTGGTGTTCTCCAACAACATGAGGAAGAATCTAGTTAGTTCCCTTTACAAATTGAATTATTTTGCTTTGGATATTTGTTGTTACTCTCTCTTAAAAAATTACTGCAACCTCTTTGCTAAAGTTTACTTTCTGCTTATAATTGACCAATTCCTTCATTTAAACGTATAACAATTTCTGCTGGGATCATTCCTGTCAATTGATGAAGTCTTAATTTTCCTTTAAAAATAAAATCAGAAATTCTTTCCACATATGTCTTTAATTTCTTACTCAGTTTATGTGTAGAAATATTCATTCCAATATGATATTTTTTCCTTTGCATTATAATTCCTGGAGGAGAATTTCAGAATGCAATTAAGATCTAGATCCACACAATCCACATGTGTATCCTGTAATGTCTCCTAGAAATCTTTGGAAATTATCAAGATTCTGCAATCTTTTCTCTCCTACTTTGTACTTTTTGGGGTCTATTTTTTTTGTAGGCTCATTTTACATTAAATAATTAGCAAAATTTCCTGTTTGTATTATTCAGAAACAATTTGTAATTCCTAAGCAGGCATTTTTTTTTTTTTACTTCTTCAAACATTCTTTCTAAAGTATCTATATTTGACTGAGATCATAGGATGTTGTTCATGTAGTGGTAAATGATAAGTTGTGGAAATTGCTTACATATCACTTCTAATGGCTGTTGAATGAAATATTGGCACAGAGTGGGGCTATTTAACATTCCCTGTGGCAAAACCTTCCATTGATATCTCTTTACAAGCTGAGAATTATTAAAGTGAGCCCTGTATAGACAATTTTTTCTTTGTCTTTTCCTTGTATTGGTATCTTGAAAAAAACAAGTCTTTTAAATTTATAACTCTAACAGGCCATTCTTTAGGTATCAGAGAAGGTAAAGGAATTCCAGATTGCAGAAAGCCCATTGGCTGAATCACCTTGTTACTCACTCTTAGACCTCTCACCTTTCTCTATTTTCCAGATTTCTTTTTGATAACAAATACAGAAGAACTCCAAGGGCTAATTGATTCTTCAATATGCTGAGCATTTAACTGTTCCTGTACCAGCTGTTCTAAGGCCTACAATTTCTCTTTTATTAAAGGACATTGCTGAACCCAAGGTAAAAGTGCTGGTGCCTCTGAAAGATTAGCAACTGTTATTCCTTGTTTTTGTACAACCTGAATGATTGGTGACTGTTCTTTTTTAAAAAGACATATACTTATTTATTATGTGTATAGCATTCTGTCTGTATGTTTGCCTGCACACCAGAAGAGGGCACCAGATCTCATTCTAGATGGATATGAGCTATCGCATGGTTGCTGGAAATTGAACTCAGGTCCTCTGGAAGAGCAGTCAATGCTCTTAACCTCTGAGCCATCTCTCCAATCCTGTTTTTACATAATACTTTCTAACATTTTCTCCAGAAATATATGTTAGTTTATGGTTCATTTCTGAGATTGGAGGAATGTTAATTTGAGTATATCATTGTTGTAATAAATCTTGTCTCCATATGTTAATAGCAATGCTACCCACATATGGCTTTAATTTTCCTCTCTGTCCTTCTGGCCCTAAACATTCAATCTATCCTATGCTCTGTTTTAGCTGTGATAATGTCCCAATCCCTAAAAGCTGAACATTTACCTACTGAAGGTGCCAATTTGGATGCCAAGATTTTGGTGCAATTATTGTTACATTTGCAGCTGTGTCTGTTACATCTTCAGTGATAACCACATTTATTAATAATTTTAATTTTGGTCTTTGCTCAATTATAGAAGTTTTATGATTTTTCCTGAAATTTTTGTTTTTTCCTTAGAGCTGTTCTATCATCCAAACCGGTATATTTTTGTTGTTGTTGTTGTTTTTTTTTTAAAAAACTTTATTTATTTGCCTTGGTGTTTGCCTGGAACTGGAACTACAGACAGTTGTTAGCTGCCATGTGGGTGCTGGGAATCCAACCCGGGTCCCCTGGAAGAGCAGACGGTGCTCTTAACCGCTGAGCCATCTCTCCAGCCCCGTTGTTTTGTTTTTTTAAGAATAGGCTTTAGGTTCTTTAATTGCTCTGGGAAGGTGTTTCCTCCACAATGATTTGATAAGACTGGACTGATCTTTAAATAAGTCCTGGGAGAGTCCCCACAAGGCATTTCCCAAAGGCAAAATATTACCTTGTTGCCTAATCCAGAATCAGACATTATCCATGACCGCAAAAGATACTGTACAGCAAGTAAATAAAATCTGACTGGATTTGGATGACATCCCTTGGCTAGACCCAGACTTCTCATACTTTGTGTATGGCAGCAGCTTAATTCAGTAAGGAACCAAGTATTCAGGGGCTACAATAGTGACACCTTCAGAGACTGTTTGAGTCACTGCCTTTTCCCCTGGAACCTCAGCACAAAATTTGGCTGAGCTGACTGCCCTAACCAAGGCTTTACAATTAGGGAAAGACAAATCTATCAGTGTTTATATGGACAGCCTTTATGCCTTTGGCATGGCACATGTCCATGAAGCCATCCACAGAGAAAGAGGATTGCTAACTACTGAAAGAAAATCTATTAAAAATAAATAAGAAATCCTAGCTTGTCTGCCCTCTCGTTTCCAAAAAGACTGGACATCATCTTTTGCCAAGGACATAAAAAAAATGAAATTCTTATGAAGCCCAGTGCAATAATAGGGCAGATCAGGCAGCTAAGGAGGCTGCCATAAATGCTACCAATTCATTGATAACAACACCAGACCCTGTGTTGCCTGAAATGTCAGATTATTCTGTTCAAGACGATAAAGACTTTGCCTCTTTATCAAACACCCAGGTTAAAAATGGATGGAGGTATATGTCAGATGAAAAACACATTCTACCCAAGTCTTTGATCTACCAGATCCATAGGGGATCACATTTAGGTCAAAGAAAATTAAAGGAAATCGTGAAACACTCAGAATTCAAAATTTTGAACATAAATCAGTTAGTGGAGGACTGTGTGGTTCAATGCCTCCCCTGGCTAGCTACTAACCTGCAAAGGAAAGGAACCCTCTCAGGACACAAGGGCAAGAGGAACTTCCTTGGAGTCCACTGGGGGTGAACTTCCCTGAAGTAAGACCCGACAAATTTGGATATAAATATCTCCTATTCTCTTCTATTTCTTTAAGGCTATTTTTCATATCTTCTTTGAGAGCTTCGATGATCATCAAAAAGGAATTTTTGGTGTTGCTTCCTTCTGTTTCCTCTTCATTGCTCAGTTCAGGTCTTGTATTTGTAAGATCGCCACTTTCTTCTGGAGTTACCTTGTTGTTCTTTGTATTATTATGTAAGTTTTTGCGCTGACGTTTGCCCATGACTTCAGTGGTTCACGATTAGGTGGCTCCTGGTCAGTTGTGGCACTCGGGCTTGTGTGCCTCCTGTCACCCTTCTGGGCGGGGTCTGAGTCTGCCCTTCAGGGCCCCCCGTCGTTATCTGTTGGCTCAATTGGAGGTGGAGGTGAGTAGCTGTGCAAATTCCCTCAGCAGCAGCTGTGGGTATGGTGACAGGCAGACTTTATCTGCATCTGCTACAGAGTTTGCTGGGACTCACTCTGCAGACAGCACTTGTTCCCGGAAGCAGAACCGGAACCAATGGGAGCTCAACTCTCCCTCCCTGGCTGGGATATAGGCACTTGGGCCTGGTGACCCCTCCTCACCTCTGGGCGGGGTCTGAGTCTGTCCTTCAGGGACCCTAGTAGTTATCTGTTCGATCAGTTGGTGGTGGAGGTGGATAGCTGTGCAAATTCCCTCAGCAGCAGCTGCGGGTATGGTGACAGGCAGACTTTATCTGCACCTGTTAAAGAGTGCGCTGGGACTGACTCTGCAGACAGCACCTGGCCCCGGAAGCAGAACCAGAACCGATGGGCAAATATCTCCTATTCTCTGCAGACACTTTTTTCAGGTTGGGTAGACTTCCCCACTAAAAAGGAAGTGGCATCAACAGCAGTCAAAAAGATCTTTGATGAACTCATTCCAAGGTACAGACTTCCTTCCACAATAGGGTCAGACAATGATCCAGCTTTCATCTCTAAGCTTGTTGGGCCCTTCTGAGGTTGCGGGTTGAAGTCCAGTGTACATTCCTAAGCCTTCCTAGAGTTTGGCAACCTGTCTGTCTCTGGCCTTAAGCTCCATGTGTGGTTGACCCAGCACCGCCTCTGCCTAGCCTCTGCTAACATACTATTGGCCCTTTTCCCTCACCCTACCTACCCCATCCCAAGATTCCCACTCCCCTCTCACAGCCCTATGTAAGCCCCAGACTGATGCAATAAAGTGAGTTCTTGCTTCGACTAGGCTCCTGACTCAGCGTGTGATTTCCCCCAGTGGCTAGGGGATACTGGGGCATAACACTCATCATCTCGCTCCAACCCTAGGGAAAGGCCGGCTGGTCTGGATCTCTCTCTGCCCTATCTGCCAGACAGAAAGAGTCTGGCAATTGGTGCCCCGTGTGAGGAATGGTGTACTCAATGGAAGTTCGTTGGATGGGCCAATCGGTCTGCGGGTACCCCCATAAGATACGGGGCAGTGTTCTTCTAAACAAAATTTCATCTTGGAGTCCCTGAAGGTCCTACTTAAAAGTGGGGACCTAAATCTTTCTGGCAGCCTTGGGATTGCTCCATGGCTGCCTGGAGCAGGGCAAAGACCTTGATCTGTGGAGCATGGATGGAGAGAGGAGGAGTTCCCTGTCTGGGCGCCATTCCAGCCATCACTGCCTTGGGCTGCTTTCCACCACATCCCTCCTGGGATACAGGGCAGGTCCCCACCCTTAAAAAGGGTGGGAAAAGAGAAGAGAGAGCCTGAGTAGAGCGGTCAGGAGGAACAGGGAGCAGGAAAGATCTGCTGGGAAGCTACCAGCATGGCAGGACAAGCCATTAGGTTGAATCCCACATGTAGGTGGTGCAGGTGTGGCCTGTGCCTGGCCTAGGCTCACACCTGGCCCCCTTTAGTGGCTCCCATGGTCCTTGAGGGGGCCCATCATCCCTTGTATCTTCTGGCCCCTTCCATGCCCCCCATTTGCCTCCACCCTATTGTATGTGTGTGGTGCATGAGGAGGAAGTGACCAGACTTTCTTGTGAATGTTAATTCTGGAAAAACTGGCCAAACAAGTTAAATGCCCCGGGCGATGGTGCACGCCCTGGTGGTCTGCGGCCTACTTCCTTGGTCAGAACATCCAAGTGGGAAGTAAACCCCAAAGGCTTTGCCCCAATTATTTTCTATTTGGAAAGTTTAACAAGTCTTTCTGTGGACACCTTCAGCACGTGCTGGAGAAAAATCTAAACATGCTGTCAACCACATGCTTCAATGCGTTGCCATCCTTGTCTTATCTGGCCAAATTAAAACAGATAATGGCCCATGTTTTGTTAACAAGGCCTTTCTATAAACCTGGAAGATATCACATTCCACTGGCATCCCTTATAATCCCAGGGGCCAGGCCATAGTAAAAATAAATAAATAAATAAATAAATAAAATAACCAAACGCTTAAGTCTCAATTACAAAAACAAAAGGGGGAATCCCTACCCCCACACGATCAGTTGCAAAAGACATTATCTACCCTAACTATTTTAAATTTTTCTAGAGAATATACTTGTCTCCTTAAAAAAAAAAAAATTGGTCTTCATCAGTTACCTACAATTCTATTTGGTAATAGACCCATTGACTAGGACCAGACCTACTCCTCACTGCAGGAAGAGGGCTTGGATGTGTCTTTCCCCCAAAATGAAAAGAGGCCCATCTGGGTGCCTGCTAGAGATCTTAAATTCTTACCCCAACAAGGGGATGATGATAATAATGTTTCCAGGGAGTGTCCCACCCCTGAGAATTTCCTTTATGTTTCTCCCTCAGGAACAATCAGACGTGGATGCTGCCACTCTTCCTGGTGCTGGTGACAACTGCCCAGCTCAGTGATAGAGAATTTTGGAACCCAGAAGATGCCAGGGCCATTCTGGCCAACCAGATAAGAAAGCCCTTTGATTGCCTGGACATATAAGGCCTTGCCCATACACAGCTGATTCATCCACCAGGTAGACTGTGACACTAAGATTGCTATTAATCTACTTGATACCTCTGGATCCCTAGTCTCCTCATCTAGTAAGTAAATATGTACAAAAAAAAGCAAAAAAATATTATAGCCCTGGTGGATGACAAGCCAGGGCCTTGCCCTTACACCGCCTTTTTATCAGACTATGTATGTACTCAGCCTGATATTTAGCTGCACAAATGTTCAGTCTTTTGTAGTTCCACAAATAAAACCTACTGTGACTGCGGTGGGAAAATATTCTCAGTCTTGTGCATAAGGTGGGAGAAAGCTCATTGTTCAATCAGATTGTGGGAACAAAGTGCCTTATAACTTTATCAATCCCATGGGATCTAACAAGTGAGTATGCGTAATAACCAAGTCATTCCCACAGTAAATGGAAAACCAGGACCCTGCCCCTGCACCTCATATTATCAGACCATGCATATTGCCTGCTATTCAGCAGTACACCAATGTACTTGTGGGTTTGATAACAAAACCTTTTGAGTTACCACCAAGAACAGTGTTAGCTACGGAGGGACCTTTGGCTCTGCCTTGGAGGGCACACAGTGGGGCACTGAGCCCCGCTGGGGAACCCCTGAACAATTTGTCTGCTGGAATCTCCAGGCTCCTATAGGTTATTCTGATGGTGGAGGAGTCCAGGACAAGGCTCAGGACCTACAGGTCCAACACCAAATAGAAAAGCTTGTCCAAGCACAATTTCCAGAGCTCAATTACCATCTATTGCCCTCCCTGAAAATCAGGGTGATCTCTCACTTGACCCCCAAACAGAGTCCCTTGATACGATTTTTTCCATGCTCTATCAGACTAACCCTTCCCTTGCAGAGGACTGCTGGCTTTGTCTCAGATCAGGACCCCGTAGGCCATTAGCTCTACCTGTTAATGTTACCCTTCCTAACAAGGCCTCTATTAATTCACAAAATTGCTCCCTCATGCTTCCTGTTGCTACTCAGCTTTTCCCCACACTACCCTCTAACTCTTGTGTGTGGGCTCCACCTTCCCCTAGTAATAGCAGTATAGATGTGGGCTGTGTCCCTCTTTCCTTTTGTGATCGAAATATAACTGTTCTACCCACTCAATATTGCCTGCCTTCTGGAACAGTCCTTGCTTGTGGAGAAGGAAAACCTCATGGCTTTCTTCCTAAGAACCCCTGCAATTCTGGTCCGCAATGTAGACATCATCCCCAGGAACAAGACTGTCCCTGTGCCCTGCTTTGACTATATAGGAGAAAGATCCAAAAGAGCTATTCAAATAATACCACTCCTCATTGGACTAGGGATCACCACAGGTGTTGCCACAGGGGCCACAGGAATTGGTCTGTCCTCACATCTCTTTAGAAAATTATCTCTTCAATTAATTGATGATGTGAAGGCCCTCTCCAGCACCATTCTTGATCTTCAGAGTCAACTAGACTCTCCAGCTAAGGAGGTTCTCCAAAATAGGAGAGGGTGAGATCTACTAACTGCGGAAAAGGGGAGTCTTTATTTGTTTTTGCAGGAAAAGTGCTGCTTTTATGCTAATAAGTCGGGGATTGTCCAGGATAAGATTAAAAAAAAACAAAACAAAACAAAAAAAAACTCCAAGAAGACCTAAAGAAGAGACGGAGAGATCTTCAAGACAATCCTCTGTGGACCTTCATGGATTCTTACCCTACTTCCTTCCCCTACTTGGACCCTTCCTTCTCCTTATCCTCATCCTTACCATTGGGCCTTGTGTGATCAATAAGATCACACAGTTTATCCACCAACAGCTAGAGGCGGTTAAAATTAACCAAATAGAAGTACTCTATCAGAGACTAGCTACTCAGGAGCCTGGCTCCTCATATAACTGGTTGTCCTCTGATGAAAGCTTCTCTTGTGCCCTCCATCTGACCGATGATGGGTAAGATATCAGGTGACCTGAGACAACCTAAGACAGGTCATGGAATAGGACCCCCTTTGATGCATGGTACTCAATGATGGGTAAGATCCCCGTTGGGGGGTGGGGACAACCTAAGACAGGGGCTATATATTAACAAAAACAGAAGTGGGAGATGATAGGCTCTTCTGAGGCTGTGGGGTTGAGGTCCAGTGTACATTCCTAAGCCTTCCTAGAGTTTGGCGACCTGTCTGTCTCTGGCCTTAAGCTCCATGTGTGGTTGACCCAGCACCACCTCTGCCTAGCCTCTGCTAACATACTATTGGCCCTTTTCCCTCACCCCACCTACCCTATCCCAAGATTCCCACTCCCCTCTCACAGCCCTATGTAAGCCCCAGACTGATGCAATAAAGTGAGTTCTTGCTTCGACTAGGCTCCTGACTCAGCGTGTGATTTCCCCCAGTGACTAGGGGATACTGGGGCATAACACTCATCATCTCGCTCCAACCCTAGGGAAAGGCCGGCTGGTCCGGATCTCCCTCTGCCATATCTGCCAGACAGAAAGAGTCTGGCATAAGATAACATAAGACTTAGTTAAAATATTGGGGACAAGTGGAAATTACACCCCAGAGTTTTGGAGTCAGAAAGGACAAATCAGATCCTAAAAGAGACCTTGACTAAATTAGAAACTGGTGATGATTGGACAGCTCTCTTACTCTTTGCCCTGTTCCGGGTACAGAACACTTCTACTACTGTGAGTTAATGCCCTATGAAATCATATTTGGCAGACTCCCTCCCTTGGTTCCCAGACCCCCTTCAGAAGTCATGGCTAAGATGTCTGAATTTAAGTTTTTAAATTCCATTCAGACTCTCCAGACAGTTCAAAAAGGGATCTTCCTGCTCCTGAGACACATATATGAGTTGCCACCTGCCAAATCTCACCACCATAAGCCGGATGACCTTGTTCTGGTCTGAAGACATCAGAAAGATACCCCTGGACCATGCTGGAAGGGACCACACATAGTGATCCTGCGTACCCCAAGTGCTCTTAAGGTTGATGAATTCAAGGTGTGAATTTACTCTTGCATCTCAAACCTGCTCTTGATGAAAGATCAGCCGACCCAGATATCAGATGCAGGGCCTTCTCATACTGCCAAAGATGAGACTAAAAGCTCTCAAGCTACCATGACTTTTCTGATTTACTTATGTCTACTTCTGGGATTTCTGGGAACAACTCAGTACCCTCTCTTGTTACTTTTATTTGGAGATTCACAGACTTCTGGACAGAGCAGTAATCCAATCAGATTTTGAAGCAGACCCAATCTTTAAGATTGATTTGTGCCACCTGATGTCAGATATTCAGTAAGATACCTGGGAGAGATGCTAATAGTGGAGTTGTCTAACTGTGTTCTCAGACTGTAAAAGTAAGTAAATCTCTGGTCCTTACTAAATGCCTTCCAGGAGAAGCTCATGGGAATACCAAACCCTGTTTGACAAGATTTGTGTTGCCTCACTCCTGCCCAATCAGAAGTCCAACCCTCACCTGAATCTGAAATTCCCCTACCTCCTCTCCCTTCTTTTACTCCTTAAAAATTCAGCATAACTGATCTCAGGGCTCTTTCTGATCCAACCCCTGTTGTCGGAATGGACAGAGAGTCCATTCTTGAGCTTGCAATAAAGGCTCTTTGCTTTTACATATACGTGGACTCCTGGTGGTCTCTGGGAGACCCATGATGTGGAATTACATTTGTGGGCTAGTCTGGGATCCTCAGACCCACCAAGACCCCAACCCATGGAGCCTTTGTCTAGCCAATGAGTGTCTTTCTCTTCATCTCATTTGGTTTCACTTTATCTCTGTCTTACATTGCACTTTGGGCCCATTTCAAAGTTGCCTGCAAAATGTCTGGGCAAACATGTTTGAAAGAGTGCAGGCTGAGAAATGGTATACATCCCAGGCTCTTCTATATGGGATTGGATCTTGAATCCACCTTGCTTCTATGAATAGATGAGTCAGAGTTGTACCCTTCCAATTGATCACAAGCCATCATCTTGGTTTCAGTTTTTCCTCTAGTTAACCAGGAGGAATCTGCAACTGGCTTGGTTAGAAATAATGCAGGTTCATGCCTCATCTGCCTCCTGATAGAACAGTGGATATCTGGGTCTCTGAGCAGGACATTTGGTTCTCTTCTCCCACTTTGTAGGTTTCTCTTGGAACAGCAATCTGTCCATGTCTGTGGTTTGTCTGTAGTTTTATTTAATTGCTTAATTGTTACTCTGTGTTTCATATATTTAAAAAAGGGAAAAAAGGTGACTTTTTTTTTAAAAAAAAAAAAAAAAACTGACAATCTGGCTCTGCTGTGGAAGCGTTGCACCTTCAGCTTTTTTAAACCAAGCATCACTGCTGCCCAGGGCTACAACCTGAAATAATTCAATGACAATATATGGTTGCATAATGCAGTACTTGGGCTTGTGGGCAGCTTTCTCTAGTGCCTGTGATAATTGGAGATGATAGGTAACAAGGCACCTTCCTTAAAATTTTAGCTGGAGAAATAAAAGAATAATATTGTTTGTTTTAATATTTGAATGCATGAATGTAGCTACTGCATGTTCATGTCTGACTGGTCTTAAATGTATTAGTTTCCTATGTTCTGTATTGTCTTGGTAACAGCTCAGCTGTTACTGTTGTAGCCAGGGTGGCTGAGAATTTATCTCTGGGAATTCTTACCATTAAAACTATACCCTGAATATAAATTGTTTTGTACTACTTTGTTTTATTAAGAAGCTGGCTCTAAAATTGGGTATGGCTCTCCATTTTTCAGATCCAGACTTGTTTTTAAAGTCTCTATGCTTGAGGTCAAAACTTGGCAGACAGAGCAAGAGCAGAGCAACCAAGAAATTATTGGTTCATACATTTATTGAACATAGTTTAAATCTATAATATTAATAAAAATGTTAACTCAAAGCTTTAACACAGGGTTAATAATTAAAAGGCTACATTAGTAGCCTAGTTCTGAACAAATATTCAAATGTGCTAACCTTGCTTTTTAACCCCTTTAATTCTGCGTCTGACTGTTTTTGTCAACTGAAATATGTCTAATCTTTTTGTTTTTGCTAACATTGATAAGCTAAGGCTATTTTGGTAAACTGAGTCATACAAGAAACTTCCGTGTTTCTGTATTGCTACACTCTGTAAGGATCAGAAAAATTCCCAGTCTGTTTGTAGACTGTGTTAATCAGTTAAAAGTCTTATCTTGATACTAAAAAGAGCTTCAATTCAGGAATTGTTATTTTTATTATAAACTGTTAAGATGATTAAGCCTTAAGATGTTCAGAACTATACTTGTAAGTCATGTTGAGGACTAGCCTCTGTCATTTGGCAAATCCTTCTCAGATCTCTGGCACTGATGGCTAAACTAACTATTGCTTTGTCAGCTAAACAACAACAGGCAATTGGCTCCTCCCCTCAAGGCTGCAGCTACCTTGTTTGTTCAATAGCCATTTCATTAATATTAATTAGTTAAAGCTCCTAGGGCTCTTACAAAAAAAAAAAAGGACAATTGGTCTAAGCTATTAATCTTATACACCCTGTATGATTTGCAAACTTGACTCAAAATATATTGTTACACTGAGATTTCAGAGGTCTAAACCTCTGAAAAAGTTTTAGCATTTTTAAAAGGAGTTTGGATAAACTAATAGAGCACTGAGTACTCACTATTCAGTCATGAGCTCAAGATTTTAAATTTTCTTTATAGAATTAAAGATATTTTTCATTAGGATATCCCACAGCCATAGCTTTTGCTATGTGTCCAAGATATAAATCGGTTTAGCTGTCTTACAGATACTTGTTGCAAAAGGTCAAAGGTTGTAAGGTTTAAATACATCTGTCACAGGTTAAATGGACTCTAGATAAATAAAAGTTCAAAATATAATAAGCTCCTAAATTTTAATTTTTGTCCATACTCTCTATTTGTCTCAGCAGATTTAACAGACACCATTCAGGGAGCACCTGTGGACTACAAACCGCTGAGCTCTGGACTTGCTAAAAGCCAATGTAAACCAGTCCAGCTGATGTAATTGCTCGCTGTCCCTTCACCTGAAACAGCCAATAAGACGCTCCTAATAAATGCCCTGTTGCCCAGCCTTTAAACAGCTTTTCAGGGCCCTGACAGCCAACACCCCAATTTCAGCTAGAAGCAGCTACAGAAGAGAGTACATCATCCCTATCCCCTTAACAGGCTGAAAATGCAAGTCAAAGGCAAATTTCCTTTGGGGGAAATCTGTTGCTTATCATTCTGAGATATGATGGTCCAGATCTTCCCTAACATAAAATACTATAATATTTTATGTCTCCCCACCTCCAAATCTAAAAGGGCCATAGGAACAGCCGTACTAATGCTCTCCAGTTTGAGACTTGGGTTAACAGGAGCTCTCTTTACCCTCACGTTCATAACCAGGACCCTGTTTCAACAGCTTTCAAGGGATTGGACCAAACCTGATATTGGTCCCCTTGGCAAACCACCCTACTCTCAGCTCTAGCCAGACCACTCCTAATCCTTATCCTTTGGACTCTGCATGATTAACAGGCTGATGTCCTTTGTGTGGGAAAGTGTCAACACAGTCCAAGTCATAGTTATCTGGTCTCAATATCACCCCATAGAACTCCTGGACACAGAGGACCCAAGACTGAGTCCTGTCTAGTTACTTGTATGGGGGGAATGAAGAGGCCTCACTGAACATTAGTGCAGCCATTACAGACTGCAGACTAACAGTACTAGGACTAGGCCTCACCCTTACAATAACCAGGAAAGGCCACAGGCTGTCCCCTTCAGGGAACCAATCAGAAGTGAGACAAACAAGTCCTAGATGCTCTAGAACACTAAGCATAGCTTACACCATTTGTATATAGGTTGCCAGTTTCCTTGCAGCAACACCAGGACCAATCCCTGTTTGACAACACTTCTGTTGCTCCACTCCTGCCCAATCAGGAGTTCCCTTACCCTCCCCCAACCTTTACCCTAACTCAACTGAGCTCCAGGCTCTCCCCATCCCACCCCTGTGTCAGAATGGACAGGGAGCCCAACGAGCTTTCAATAAAGGCTCTTTGCTTTTGCGTAAAACTCGACTCTGAAGTGGTCTCTGGGGGGCTCATGATACAGGCATAACATATATGTGTATATTCATTTGTGTGGTGTATATGTGCAAATGTGAGTGCCCATTCACACCCAGAAGTTAAAGGACAACTTTGGGTGTTTTGTTGTTTCACTCTGTGTTATTCCTCAAGCCAGGCTTTCTCATTGAATGCCTCACTGGCCTGGTAGCCAGAAAGTCCAAGGTCTTGTTTCTCCTCCACATAGTCCTGGGCTTGACTTTTTCCATGGATGTAGAGAATCTGAACTGACACCCTCACGCTTCATCCACAAGCATTCTTAGCACTGAGCATCTCCCCAGCTCCTGGGCTATCAATTCTCTAGAAGTGGCCTATTATTCCTTCTGTGTGTCAGGTATACACTGTCAATCACTCCAGCTTTATGACCTTATGTTCATACTAGCTAAGTTAGTTGTATGAAGATGGGCAACCTCATTAGCCTTCTTTTTTCTTTCTTTTTGGTTTTTAAGACAGGGTTTCTCTGTGTTATAGTCCTGACTATCCTGAAACTCTCTTTGTATACTAGGCTGGCCTTGAACTCACTGAGATCTGCTTCCTCTGCCTCCAACTGCTGGGATTAAAGAAGGGTACCACCAGTGCCTGGCCTTCTTTTTAAATCTCTCAAACAGCTAGCAATAAACAAGACCCAGGTACTTTAAAAGTAGGAAGGAACTCAATGGAGTAGTCCTTACATTATGATACAGAAACAGATGAAAAAGAAAAATAAAACGAGGTATGCCTCAATTTCATTTATAAAAGCAAATTGATTAGCTAGCCTATCACTTTTACTTCCCTTGTCACTTTGAAAATTGTGATCCTGGTATTTTATTACTAAGAAGACAGGCAGGCCAGTGAGAGAAAAAAAAAAAAATCGAAAAATACTATCCATGTAGAATGCGGTGGATTCATGTACCAGCAAATGTTAAATGATATGTGACAGCACTGCTAATAGTTGGGGCTGGACAGAAGCAGGTCACAGTGACCTTCACGATGTCTTCTGATATGTGAAACGGCCGCGTAAATTTGGAAGTGCCTTACTTTGGCTGCCCGGGAATACAGCGCTATCGGCCACCCCGACCTGCCCGTCCAGACCCTGGTACTCAGGACTTCAAAGAAGATTCCAAACCGGGTATCAGAAGCAGGGAGGGATGGAGGGGGCACGGGATGCGCGCGGGGACGGTGAGCAGCCTGCACTCTATCCCGGGCACAAGTGGTGCTTCTGGGAAACGTAGTCCTTTGCAGTATGCGGCGCCTGGGCCTGCAGGATGTGGGACTACGATTCCCTTCGGTCCTGCGCAAAGCTTTGTGCAGCGCGCTTGCGCGGTGTGGAGGACGATCCCGCTATAAAGGCTTGTTTTGCTCCAGGTCCGATGTTGGCAAGCGTTCCCGGGCGGTCTGCTCTCCTCTGGGGAGGCTGGGGTGCAGGTAGGTGATGGCTCTTGCCTGTCACGGGCTCACTGCCTTGGGTTTCCCGGAGCGTGGTGGGCAGTGGGAAGCCACGGGTGGGAGAAACGGGGCCTGCCCTGCGCCGTGTCGCGGGGACCCCGGCTTGGGTGGCGACCTCGCGGGTTGTGCCGGGTCCCCGGTGTTAGAGGCAGGAGACGAGGTTTGAGGGGGGTCGCGGCCGGTTCTACTCTCAGCGTAGCCGCTAGGGGGAGCTGCGCTCGCTCTGGGTGGGTTGTGGCGCCTGTGCTCGGCTGGGCTAGCGTGGGAACGCCCTAGGTCCGGGTGGCCGAGCTGTCTAGAGAGAAGCCCCAACACCCCTGGGACTGGAGGCCCGACTGCCAGCCACCTACGACGTAAGTCATTATCTTCGATTTTTCATTTTATTATTTATTTTTTGCGAACTAGTATGTGGATGTATGTGACATCAGTACGCACAACGAATCCGTGGCAGAGCCGGGATGGGAGCCCAGATCTCCTGTCATTGGTGCCCTTTTCGCTGCTGACACGCAGAGCTGCTAGTGGATTTGTGTTTATCACACCTGAGTCATGTGTTTTCGCACAGCTGTGGAAGTCTGGATGCAGATGGGCACAGGGATGATGGGGGAAGTTGGAGAGCTGAAGGGAGAAATGGAAAGGTTTTACTGGGGTTTCTGGAGTGAGTGAAGGGTGCCAGAGCTCGGAGGCACAGGTGGGTTCTGGGAGGTGTGGTAAGTGAGCATCCTTCAGCTTCCTTGCTTCTATAATTACCTGGCTTGAAGGAGCTTCCTGAGGCGCTGGAAACCTCCTGATGGATGTTGTGATAATACCTGCCTGGCTAGTTCCAGTTTTCTAGTCCTACGCAACGCCCCTCCCCCTGCAGAATCGTAGCATCCTTATGCAGGACTAATGGCTATCTTTTTTTTATCACTGGAAAGAGAATTTTTAAGCAAAAGGCTGATCTGTTGACCCCAACCCTGTCAGTTTTGCGTCGGGGCACTGATGTGTGAGTCCTCACTTTTTTTTCTTTTATCCTTTACAGCTGTGGCTTAGACGGAAACATGTCAGTTTTCCTAGTCCTCTGATACTTGGGGCCTTAGCTTTCGTTTTGGCATCGCTGGAGACTGAACAGAGCCTCTGGCTTGTATGCTTTATCAGGCTTATCACTGAGCCCAAGTTAGCATTTTTTTTTTTTTTAAGACTTCCGGTCAACTGCAAGGGAATAGTCCAGAAAAATAAGGAAGTGAAAGTGGGTTGGGCAGGAGAGGGAGCCTGGTGTAGTAATCCTTGCTTATTAGCTTGCTTCATATCCTGGCCTTGTTTCTTTCCCAAGCCTGTCAGTCACCTTCGTACTGCTCCAGCGGCTCTGGGCCCTTGTGCTTGTCATATTCCAGACACATAAAAGATGGTGTCCTCCTTGCGTTCACTGAATAAAGAGGAACTTTATTGGCTACTCAGGTGTTCACATACACTCTCAGAGCAATCCTTGTTTAAATTTTTTTTTTTTTTTTAGTAAAGCAATGGAAATGTTCAGGATAATGGGGCACTGCTCCTCACACACATCCTTCATTATAGAAACGAGCTGGAAGAATAGTGGAGAGGTCACTGTAGTTCCTATCTTATCTCACTAGCCACTCGGGAAACAGTTGTTTCTGTCATAACAAGGTCGTTGCTGCCACAGTCTGCATATACAGTTTACAGGTTTTGCTTCATAATCCATGACTGAAAAATCTGCCTCCTATAGGTTCTTAAATATTGGAGACACGTTTCCTGTTCTTCTCGGCGTGTTTGGCATTGTGAATGGATTCCCTTGACTTTCTCCCACTTAAGCTCACCTAACCCCCTCTTGCCTATTTTTCCAGTCTCACTAATCTTCCTCTCGCAGATGACTGTGGGGCCAGTAGCAGATGCCAGATCTGTTTATAGCTTAGCCTTTGTGAGGCCTCTGTTACATAGGCACTGTTTTGCTTAGTAAGCTTGTTTTGTTTATAGTGTATGTAGTTACTGGACTAGGTGCTGGTCTCACCCCTTTCCGCCAACAGGGTGTATGCGTTTAATCCCAGCACTTGGAGGCAGAGGCAGGTAGATCTCTGTGAGTCTGTGAGTTCGAGGAGCATGGTCTACAGAGCAAATTTCAGGACAGCTCAGACTGTCCTGTCTCGGAAAGAGAAACCTTGTCTCAAAACAAAAAGAAAAGGTAAATCATATATCTACACACACACACACACACACACACACACACACACACACACACACGTATTTGATTTGTGTTTTGAAGACAGGATTTTACCATGTAGCTGTCTTGAAACTTGCTCTATAGATCAAGCTGGCCTGGAATCAGAGATCTGCCTGCCTCTGCCTCCCGAATGCTGGGATTAAAAGTGTACCCCATTATGCTCATTCAATTTATCGTTTATTATTATTTTTCTTTCAAGAGAGGATTTTTCTGCGTAGCTCTAACTCTCCTGGAACTTACCTTGTAGACCAGGCTGACCTAGAACTCACAGAAATCCATCTGCCTCTGCCTCATGAGTGCTGCGGTTAAAGGCATGAATCACTATGCCTGGCTAGGTAATTTTTCTTCATGCTAGAATACTAACCTTTTTTCTTTAAAAAGTAAAGTAGTATTTAAAATAATTTTTATGGCTGTAATTGTAAGAAAGTGCCAATACTTTCGTCCCTTCTTCCTGCTGTGAAGCACTTTGGCATATGCTCAGGCATGATTAGGAAATGTCTGCTTTTGTAAATTTTTAATTTCAGGTACTCTGAAGTGATAGGAGGAGTCTGAGCTCTGGTACCCATGTGGTGAAGATGAAGGATATTGACATGGGAAAGGAGTACATCATCCCCAGTCCTGGCTACAGAAGTGTCAGGGAGCGAAGCAGTGCGCCTGGGCCACACAGAGACCGTGAGGAGTCCCCGTTCCAGAGATCAAGACCGGTTAGTACTTCCCTCCCAGACTCCATTCCTGACCTGCTTGTTGGACTATACCATGTCTTCTTTTTTTCATACAATAATACATACTTTATAATTTTGTCTTTGGTGCTGGCTTTAGGCCAATTCTAAAACTTTATGATTCCTTAGACCTGGAGTGTAGCTCAGTGGTAGAGGGCATGCTTAGCATGTGGGAGGTCCTGGGTTCAGCCCTCAGCACCCTAAGAAAGAGCTGGTTCAGTTCATAGAATGAGAAATTGTCTTGTGCCTCTCATCTGTCTGTTTTTCCTTAGTGTTACTGTGTGTGTGTGTGTGTGTGTGTGTGTGTGTGTGTGTGTGTGTGTGTGACAGAGAGAGAGAGAGAGAGACAGGGTCATGCTATGTAGCCTGGCTAGCCCAGAACTCTCTATGTAGAACATTGGTAGATACCGGCCCCCTTCTGTGCCATCACACCTGCCCTGCCCTTCTTTTTTACTGAGTCTATTTTCAAAATCCCTTGATTAAAAAGAAGAATGTGGATGTAGCTAAATGGTGGAGCTCTTACCTGCATTTAGGAAGCCATAGCTGGGTTCAGTATCCATTACTGAAAAAAGAAAAAGACAAGTATGTTGGAGTGGAGGAGGGATAAAGCCAGAGGACCATGGGAATATGAACCATTCAGCTTCTTTCATGTGCTTCAGTTTGTTTTTCTCCTTCTCTTTCTGCTTCTTTGTGCTTAAAATAGGATTTATTTTGCCAGGCCTGGTGTCGAATGCCCTCAATCCCAGCACTCAGAGGTAGAAACTTGAAGATCTCATAAGTTTGAGACCAGTTTCAGATCAGCCAGGGCTACATAGAGGACCCTGTGTCCTAGTTAGGGTTACTATTGCTGTGTTGAAACACGGACCAAAGCAAGTTGGGGAGGAAAGGGTTTATTTGGCTTACTCTTTATCATGACTGTTCATCACTGAAGGAAGTCAGGACAGGGACTAAGGAAAGGCAGGGACCTGGAGGCCGAGGTCATGGAGGACTGCTGCTTACTGGCTTGCTCCATATGGCTTGCTCAGCCCACATTTTTATAGAACATAGGACCACCAGCCTAGAGATATCACCACCCATGGTGGACTGAGCTCTTCCCCTTGATCACTAATTAAGAACACGTCTCACAGCTGGTTCTCAGGGAAGTGTTTGCTCGGGTGAGGTTGCCTCCTCTCACATGACTTTAGCTTGTAAGCTGATATGAACCTATCAGGCACAGCCCATGTCCACAAAACAGAACAAAGGAATCATTGGAGAAACTTGGTCAGATTTCAGAGGGGTTGGAATGCTTATGCTACATAGTTCTGGGATCATCTGTTTAAGTTAGTGGATAGGGGTTGTTGTTTTTGGTTTTTCCTGGTTAAAAAAAAGCATTGTATTTTTTCTAGAATTGCAGAAGAAGCCAGGTTTATGTTCAGGCCTTTGCCATGGGAACACTGGTCACATCTTTGCCATGGGAACACTGGTCACGTCTTTGTCATGGGAACACTGGTCACGTCTTTGCCATGGGAACACTGGTCACTCCTTTCCTGTGTGAACCCTGGTCACGCCTTTGCTGTGGGAACTCTTGAGGCTGTGGGCTTTGGTTCTTGGTGGATGAAAACTGTTGTGTGCTCTTCAGGTTTCCTTGCTGACTTCTTGTCTCTGTCTCCACTGTGGTACAGAATGCCTTATCATTCAGTATCTAGCATTTCTTGATACCAGTTTTGTAATTATGTGTCCTTATTATCAAGACCAGTGGTTCTCATTCTTCCTAATGCTGCAACCCTTTAGTCCATGTTGTGATGACCCCAGCTATAAAATTATATTCTTGGAGATAGAAGTTGGCCCAAGAGTTCATGATCCTCACATTGAGAACTGCTGTCCAGGGGGCTGGAGAGATGGCTCAGCAGTTAAGAGTACTGACTGTTCTTCTCTAGAACTCTAGGTCCTGAGTTCAATTCCCAGCACCCACATACTGGCTCACAACCATCTATAATGAGATCTGGTGCCCATTCTCTGGCTGCAGACATATATATAGGCAGAGCACTGTATACATAATAAATAAATAAATCTTTAAAAAAAAAAAAGAACTGTCTAGATGTGTGTGAAGAGAACATTTATTGAATGTTTGTCTAGTACTTGCCAGGACATTAATATCCAGTAGTTAAATCTGGAAAAGTTTTAAGGGTACATCGGAGCAGAGCTTTGATATAGGGATGATGTGGGGTTGGGCAGCAGAGATAAAGATCTGAGGTAGAGAAAAGGGCGCATTGGCCTGTGAGTAACCTGCTGTGTCATTCTACCTTATGTACAGTAGGATTAGGTGAGATAATAACATAAACTTATGAGTAGTGTCTAGTACGGTCAGTGCTCAATAAATAATTTACCCTTGGATTAGTGGTCTATAGTGTGAACTGTGTAAAGGGGTGTGTTGGGAAAATTTCTGCATGCCATACTAAGAAGTCTTTTTTTTTTTAATGGGCGTAAGGAAACTGTTGCAGATTAATGGGATTTTAAAGATCACTAATTTCGAGATAACTGAATTTATGTGCAGCTATAAAAAGTAACAGTGAAAACCACAACAGTCCACTGATTTTATGAATATTTCAGCATTTGGGGTTGGGGAGATGAGATGTCAATCCTGTTATATTGGATTATAGTTATACAAGACGTTAATACCAGGGGAACCCAAAAAAGTATGTAAGGGATTTTATAGTGTTATTTTTTAGTAATCTCATATAAATAAATGAATAAAGTAGAGAGAATAGAAGGCAAGACCCCAAGTTGACCTCTGGCTTTTATACCCGCAGGCATTGGTGAGTTAGTTAGTCCACCTGTGCACACACATAAGCTGCTATACTCTTCCCCAGAATGGCTGTGTTACTGTATACAAGTAATCACCCACTTTTCCCTTGTGTTCTTACCTATATTGAGGGTGGTTGTCATTTTCATTTTAACCAGCCTGATAGATGCTTCTGATAACTCATTGTGGTTTTCCTTTCCATTTCCCTAATGTTACTGGCCTGAACTAAAAAAGAGATTTGAGTTTCACTTTGCTTTGATCCTAGGATTGAGGATTGACCGTAGGGTTTCTTGTATGCTCGGCTGTAGGCCTCTACTTGCTTAGTTCAGGCAGACCTTGAACTTACCTCCCAGATGTCTGGCTTGTGCTCCTAGGCCTTGATCTCTTATCTGTCCAACCTGACTTCATCCAACTTTTGATCTTCCTTCCTTAGCCTCCCAAATAATGTAATTAGAGGTATGTGACACCACCTTGCCTCTGAGAATTTACTTTTGTTTCCTTTTTTGTTTTTTGAGAGAGGGTCTCCTGTAACCAAGGCCATAGCTGAGGCTAGCCTTAAACTCCTGTTATTCCTGCCTCTATTTCCTTAGTGCTAGGATTTCAGGCATGTGGCCAGCACACCCAGCTGAGAAAGGATTTTACTTTGTTTGTTTGTTTGTTTTGTTTTGAGATAGGGTTTTTGTCTGTAGCTCTGACTGTCCTGGAACCCACTACCTGCTGCCTCCTGAAGGCTGCAATTAAAGTGTGTATCACCATAGCTTGCTCCTCCGAGAAGAGATTTTTAAAACTGTATTTTTATTTGGGTTAGTCTTGAAAGAATATGAAAAACGCTACACAGGTGAGAGAGGGAATAAATATAGGAAACATTATGAGGGAGAAGTTGGGGTCTGCTTTCAGACACAGGATTGAGGGTATAGGAAAGATTGAGGGATACCTCTGGAAGCAAGGGCTGGTGAGGTGTCTGAGATTGGCTAAATTTAAAATTGAAGAAAAAGGAAATTTGGAAGAAGAGAGAGTGAGTGATTTTGATCACTTTTAGGCCCCTTGACTAACATCAAGTGCGAAAAGTGAGTGATTTTTCAGGAAATGTTGGAACCCTTAATGCTAATGTTTAGTCATGTCCAGTTTGTTGAAGTGATTGACTAAGGTGTGTGATAGCTCCTCTGGGCTTTTCCTCTGTAGAGGAGCTGCAAGTGAAGCCAGCTTCACAGCTTTACTGAGTCTGCCAGGAAGCTTTTACTTGAACAAGAAGGTTGGTAGTTAGACTGTCAAATTTCAGGAACTCCATTGTTTCTGAAGCTTTTAAGTTTTCTCTTTTCCTGATTTTCTTAACTCTTTTGCTTAAAATATTTAAGAAATACTTACTTTTAAAAATGTCTGCTTAGCTTTGACCTAAGGTGTTGGGTTCTGGGGACTGCAATTAATGGGGAACAGACTAGTGAAGTCTATGAACCAGAAGCAAACTTTATTCCAGATACTGGGGGGCCAAAAGAAGATTCCAGCAAGCTGGAGCCACAGTCAGGCTTCTGATACTGTGACACTGGGGTGCTCAGTTTGCGAGCCTCTTTCTATAGTGAAAACTAAACATCAGGTATGAGACAGAAGGATTTTTACAATCTTGAGGTTAAGCTTAGAGCCAGGCTACCTTTTAAGATTTACAATTTCTGATTACGGGGTGTTAGGGTAAGATATTAGCAAAAGCCTGCAGCTGTCGACAGCTGCCCTTCCCGTAGCTGGGAAGAACACAAGACAGTGCAAGGGAGGGTCATGCTGGGACAGTAGTTAAAGGGAAGGAGAAGGTGGAGTCCACAGAATACAGGTTAGGCAGTTCTTTTTTCTCTAGAATATGTGCAGGCTTACAATCTTAAATTCCTGGGCTCTTTATAAGCAATAAAACCATAGGTTTCTTTAGCTTACTTTTGCTTGTACATTATAATGACTGTATAGTTGTTCAGTATTGTTCGGAGTACACATATCATCTAGAGCCTTCTTGTCAAATCCTCCAGTCAAATCATGATTTCCAAATATATGTACCTTGTTGGTGATGTAAGCTTGCTCGTGGAGGAGTCAGCATAATGGAAGAAGTTTTCGGGCTTGAGATGATATGAATGTTGATAATTTCAGTTTTTAGGGAAGGGAATACATTTTAAAAAGAAAAACAAAACAAAAGAAACCCGAACAGCTAGCTGATTGGGCAGTGTGTAGTTTCTTTCTACAACTTCATGCACATCAAGTCTGCATTGGTCCTTAGAGAGCAGTTCTGGGTGCTGGTCTGTCTGTACTCATCAGAAATAAAAAACAGTGTCTCTGCACAACAAAAGACAGATGCATTTTGTTTTCTTAATTTGAAAAGAAGGCATTCTTGGCTACTACTGACTTTCCATCTCCAGTTAGCGTATAAGCATACCATAGCTCCAAACAGAATCAGTTACATTTAAATATCTATAGTTTATTACAAATTCTCAGAGATAATTAGGGTAAAAGAACACATCTGTGCCCTTTTGAACTACAGCGGTGTTTGGTCTATGGCATTGTACACATTAGGCAAGCACTCTATACCTCCTTTGTCCCAATTTTTAATTTTTTAAAATCATGTGATATTTTCATTTATTTAGGAAGCTTGGTGATTTGAATGAGAATGGCCCCCATAGGCTCAAATACTTGAATACTTGGTTCCCCAGTTGGTAGAGCTATAGTATGGTGTTTCTGACCTGTTCATTCTAGCCTAGCCCTGAGGCCGATGAGCCCCAAATAATGACTCACTTATATTAATTACAAAATGTTTGGCTTATGACTTAGGGTCATTATCAGCTAGTCCTTACAACTTAACCTATTTCTATTAATCTGTCTTGCCATGTGGCTCACCTGTGCTCCATTACATCTTGCTTCTTGGGAGACTGGATTGCATCTGCCTTGACTCCTTCTCCTGTATCTATGCTTGAGACCCCCACTCCCCCACAGAACTGTTTGGGAAGGATTAGAAGGTGTGACCTTGTTGGAGGAGGGGTGTCACTGGCAGTGGGCCGGTTTGCTCTTTCTCATTCTGCCTGTGGTGGTTGTCTCAAGATGTGAACTCTTAGCTCCTGCTCCAGCACCACGGCTCTCTGCTGCCATACCCTGACATGGAGACAGAAGAGTTCTAGAAGCCTCACCTAGGTCCTGGATATCATAGCACATTTGACCTGAGCCAGATAAAGCTGTTAGAGGCTTTATAGAACTTTGGTTGTGGGGTTGTTGGTGGTCACAGATTAAAGTTCAGTTGGCTTGTTTTTCACAAGCTTGTTAAACTGAGAAAAGATAAGAATGGAAAAATAACTAGAAATCAGCTATGCCATTATGATTGCTTTATATTATTTTCATTGATGGAATTGTTCTCCAAGCCAGAGTAGTCTACATTATCTAGGAAGGTCAGAATTCTGAAAAGAGGGTCTTCATTTAGCACTGAGGCAGATTCTTAGCATTGGCTATAGTTTTCATAGTTAGCTGTTGGCTGTTGGTGAGTTCCAGTTGGGATTAAGGATATAAATCTAATCTCTTACAGAATTTATTCTAAGACATTATTAAGAAAGAAATAGGGGCTCATTGTAGACGTGTGAAATGTGTGAGATTATATAAAAAAAATATGTCTCCTCTCTAAATAGAAAATTTTCATATGATATTACAGTTTTAGAGAATTTGACCCTGAAACTTTTAAAGATGAAAAGCATGTGATTTTTGTTTCTGCCTTTGTGTTCTCAGAGTGGAGAATATTGCCTATGAGTCAATTCAGTGTCGGAAGGGTCAGCAGGATAAAAATTAGTGTTTTTATCTCTGCATTATTTTTCTCTGGGTTGGTACCTACTAATTTAGCACACTTTCTGGAGTGTAAGAAGCCCCCCTCCCCCAAGCTCTGTGAGGCTCAGGAATCTCTTAGGCTTGCTGGGAGTGAATGGCCTTGCATGTGTGGTCTCAGAGCTGGCCCCAGCCTCCCCAGTGGAGGTGGCCACAGTGCTGCTGCTGCTTGGGAATGGCTTGTGTCTGTAGTCAGAGCTCCAGGAAACCTGTTGGAAGGAGCTTGCTGTAGTTTTGTTTCTTTTTAATTCGAGACAGAGTCTTGCTTTGTAATCCTAGATGGCCTAGAACTTACTCTAGACCAGACTAGCTCAAACACAGAGAGATGTGGCCTTTGTCTCAGAGTGCTGGGAGTGAGAGGTGGACCAGCACATCAGGCAGAGCTTCTTGTTTTTAAAGTAGTTGTAAGCACCAGTGTCTATTAAGGTAACTTGGAAATTGCAAATGACCATTGAAAACTTTTTCAGTAAAGCCTTGGTTCTGTGTTAGGTAGCTTCTGCTAATGCAGTCTGATCACAAATGAAAAGGTCAATTGTAAGATGAACGGTCTCTATGGAAGTCTTTGCAATGGTTGATGTTGTGTGTTTTAAACACAGTGATGTGCAGTTCTTTTGATATACTGAATTCCACTGATTAGTAGAGTTAACCTTGTCTAACCCTTCCTTCCCTCCCTTTTAAAAGATGGAGTTAGCTATTTAGATGTTACTAGACTGTTATTATTCCAGACTCTTTTCTGGCTGGTCCTCTAACCCTCATACTTGGAAGGTTAGGTAGAAGGATAATCTTACATTTGAGGCCAGCCTGGGCTGTGTAGTGAAAACACCAAACAGATTATTTTCTGTATTTGTCATTCAAAGAATCAACGTGATCTTGGCAGAAATGATAGAAAAACATGTTTGACAAAGTCTGTTCATGAAGGCCTAAAGCAAGATTGATTTACAAAATTGTGTACTTTACAAGGTACAGAGTGACCTTGTAGCCTCACTTCGCTGTGGGTGTGGCTCAACAGGATTTATTAGCAGACCTGAGGAGAAAGTTGTTATTTTTTTCGTGTGGCATTTCTGGGCTCAGATTAGAGCGACCAGCTTCTCTTTGAAACATCAGTTTCACCTGCATACTGTTTTGGCCCAGTCTGTGGGACCATCGGAAGGAGCCTGGAACAGCCAGTCAAAGTCAACAGTATTGACCATGGTGTATAACCTTGGCGTTAAGATATCTTTGTTTCTAGAGCAAATATTGCCAAAAGGATTTGTGTGCTATTCTGTGTCAGAGAAATACTTATATTTGATTTTAAGAAGTAGGTATACAGTCTGGGTTCTGATAAAATCTGAAGTCATGTGACCATTAAGAAATCCATGAAGTAGGGGCTGGGATGATGGTTCATTGGGTAAAATGCTTGCCTAACGTGTGTAAGGACCTGAATTTGATTCTCAAAATCCACTTGGGAAAGCCAGGTCCATGAGCAGGGATGGAGACAGATGGGATACTTTCTGGGGCTAATTGTCAAATCCCAGGTCCAGTGGGATATAAGGTACCTGGCATTGACTTCTGCATGAAGGAAGTTCTGTTTTAGTGTTGTTACTGTTTTCCAAAGCTCAAATCTGAAACTCTGGAAGGGGTTTTCATCAAGAACAATACTTACAATTTTTAGCATCTCAATCTGTAGTTTTCAAGTCAGACTTTGCATTAAAATCACTTGAAGAGGGTTTTTTAAAAAGTACTAGGCCCCTAGTGTCTGTCAGTGGAGCTCAGGTATTGAGTTGTGAAGTGTCCAGGTGTAGCTGCACTGGGAACTCCCAGATCTCATATGATAAAGGCCATTCTCAACCCTTATGTCAACAGTTACCAGCCTGTAGGGTGTGACCCCTTTCACGAGGGTCAAATATCATATGTCCTGCATATCAGATATTTACATTATAATTCATAACAATAGCAGAATTACAGTTGTGAAGTAGTAACGAAAATAATTTTGTGGTTGGTTGGAGGTCACCACAACATGTGGAATTGCATTAAAGGGTTGCAGCATTAGGAAGGTTGAGAACCACTGCCTTAAGTATTGAGCTCCGGGTACTTCCTCATCCTGTGATTCATTTTCAGTTTAATCATTTGAAGTTAAATCATTGCATTGACAAATTTAAATTCAGACACCCAGTGTGATAGGAACTTTGAATTGCTTCAATCAACTTTATGCAACAACTTAAGGTCGTGCTCATCATCGGGTAATACTAGATTATAGCCTACAGGAAAATATCTATTTGACCATGCAGGTACCATACTTCATCATTTGGCTTCAGGTATTTGCCCTTATTTATCATTTACACTAATAGGTGAGCATAGAAGTGTGAGCTGGCATGATTTTGTTTCCCAGTGTGGTGTGCTTGTCAGGAACATGTTGAACTATCTAAGGGACCGACTTCTGGTCCCTGATATTGCAGGGCAAGCACATAGTTGCTCTGTGAGCATATTGGCAACCTAAAGTGAGATAGGCAGCCCAGATACGCTGTGGCTGGGATAGCTGCATGAATTATTGCAAATGTAAGGTGGCATTAGTGCCAGCAGCTCTGTGTGCAGTGGATTAACCGCTTCTTAGTCTTTTCTAGCTAGGCACATGAGTGCTGCTTTCTGACCTTTGGCTGTATCTTGGCAGAATCCGAGGTTTTTAGCTCTACAGTGTCTCTATTCCTTCATCACCGTCACCTTAATAGTAAGATGTTCAGTATGTGTACGTCACAGAGTTGTAGAGCAGAAACAACCAGCAGCAGCATCTCCATGTCCAGTCTTTGGCACCTCCTTGATAGAGCAGTACCTTGTTCCCTTTGGAAAAGTCACTGCCACAGCGCTTGTCCATGTGGTTGAGCATGTGGCCACTGAGAGCCTTTGATACCACTGTATTCCTAATGTCTTCCCAGGAAAAGCTTTTAAAAGTTACTTCTGGGAGCTGAAGATGTTGCTAGACTGCTTATGTACATGTGAAGCCCTGAGTTCCATTTTCAGCACTGTATAAACCCAGGTGTGATAGTCACATCTGCAATCCTAGGATCAGAGGTTCAAGGTCATTCCTGGCTACATATTACAGTCAAGACTGTCTTGGCGGTGGTGGTACATACCTTTAATCCTAGCACTTATGAGGCAGAGTCAGGCCTCTCTTGAGTTTGAGGCTACCCTAGTCTATAGAGCAAGTTCCAGGGCAGTCAGGGCTATTTAAAGAAACGCTGTCTTGAAGAACAAATAAACAAACACAAAACAGAACAAAACAAGAAATTACTTCTGAAAAGGATTTAAAACATCATAACATAAACAACCATGATCTCATAAGACACTTTCCTTTAGGTTAGTGTGTACTTTGCTAGCTGTTTAGCAAACACACACTTACCTCAGTGCTGCTGACATTGTGGCATGAGGAGATTTTATTGTGGGGTTGCCCTGTGTAGTGTAGCATGTCCATCAACTTTCCTGGGCCTCTGCCTAGTACAGCTTGGAGCAT
This sequence comes from Sigmodon hispidus, assembly GCA_004025045.1. Lineage (NCBI taxonomy): Eukaryota > Metazoa > Chordata > Mammalia > Rodentia > Cricetidae > Sigmodon > Sigmodon hispidus. Next base: position 47,534 of record PVIH01007537.1, read on the forward strand.
CCTGTACTGCTGACAACTACATATGTCTCCAAATATCCTCTGACAAAAATCCCCCAGAACTACCACCACCAAAAAAACCCCAAACCACCAACAAAACACCCTCACTTGAGAACTGTTAGCTTTGCTCAATATAGTAGCCACTAGCCACTTGGCTCTTAGACATTTGAAACATTTCCAGTCTAAACTGAGCTGTGCCCTATAAATAAAATAATAAATGTGACCACCAAACATGGATATCTCATTCAAAAAATCTTGCTAATTTTTATAGTAATTATACGTTTAAAAAGGTGATTTTTTTGTTGTATTAAGTAAGATATATTAAAATTTTACCTTTATTTTAGTTTGATGTCTACTTTGTTAGATATTAGAATGGCTACACCAGCTTGTTTCTTGGGATCATTTGATTGGAAAATCTTTTCCCAACCCTTTACTCTGAGCCTATGTTTGAAGTTGAGATGTGTTTCTTGTATGCAGCAGAAGAATAGCTTCTGTTTTTTTATCCATCGTGTTAGGGTGTATCTTTTTATACGTGAATCGAGTCCAGTGATATTAATGACCACTGATTGTTACTTCCTGTTACTTTTATGGTAGCTTGTGTGTATTTTCTTTCTTTGGGCTTTCCTTCTGTGGGATGGATTGATTGTGGTTTCCTGCGTATATCTGGGTTCCTTAGGTTGGAGTTTTCCCTCTAGTGCTTTCTATAGGGTTGGATTTGTGGATAGGTATTATTTCAATCTGTTTTTGTCATGAAATATCTTGTTTACTCCATCTATGGTGATTGATAGTCTTGCTGAGTATAGTAGTCTAGGTTGGCAGCCATGCTTTTATAGTGTCCGTATAACCTTGCTTTCATTGTTTCCAATAAATAGTCTGGTGTTATTCTGATGAGTTTACCTTTATAGGTAAGTTGGCCCTTTTCCTTTGCAACTCAATATTTTTTCTTTGTTCTATATGTTTTGTGGCTTAATTATTATATGATGAGCAGACTTTTGGGGGGAGTCTAATTTATTTGGTGGTCTGTAAGCTTTTTGTATCTTTATAGGCATTTCCTTCTTCAGATTGGGAAAGTTTTCTTCTATGATTTTATTGAATACATTATCTGTGCCTTTGAGCTGGTATTCTTCTCCTTCTCCTTCTTCTATTATTCTCAAGTTTGGTCTTTCCATGATGTCCCAAATTTTCTGGACGTTTTGTGTTATGGCTTTTTTGGTTTTAGTGTTTTCTTTGACTAATGTATCTATTTCCACTATTGAGTCTTCCACTCCAAAGATTCTCTCTTCCATCTCTTGGATTCTGTTGGTTATGCTTGTATCTGTAGTTCCAGCTCTTTTCTTCAGATTTTCTATTTCCACCTTTGCTTCATTTTGTGCCTCTTTTATTGTTTCTATTTCAATTTTTAGTTTCTGAAATGTTTCTTTTTTTTGTTGGTTTTCATTTTCTTGCTTTTTTTTTGGTTTTCTTTCAAGGATTTGTTCATCTCTTCAATTTTTTGTTTGTATTTTCTTCTATTTCTAAAAGAGAATTTTTATATCCTCTTTTAAGGTTTCCATAATCTTCATAAAGGTGTTTTTAAGGTTGTTTCCTTCTGTTTCCTCTTCATTGCTCTGTTCAGGTCTTGGTGTTGTAGGATCATCAGCTTCTTCTGATTGTGTCAATTGTTGTTCTTTATATTGTTATATGTATTCTTGTACTAGCGTCTGTCCATTGCTTCCTCGGTTCACTCTTAGTCAGTTGTGGGTCCAGGGGTTGTGTGTCTCCAGTCTTTTCTGGATACGGGGTCTGCACAATCTGAAAATGTCTATGTTTGATGATGCAGCTTGCTTTGGAGGTGGGATTTGGGTGTGGTATGTCCCTCCTGCTGTGTGTTTCTGGGGATTGCTGGGGGAGGGGCTTCTCCCAGCTTTGTTTGGTTTAGGGCAGGACTGGGTGTGTGGTCAGAGCTGGGGCTGTGTCCCTGGCTTCAGAGAGAAGTTCTCCAGGTGGCCTAGGAGTTGAAATTTGCTCACCTTACTGTGCTCTGGACATAGGTTCTGCATTATCTGTAAATTTTACCTTTATTTTAATGTTGGTAAGAATTTGAATTGCATAGGCATTTGTACACTGAGGCTGAGGTTGTGTCTGACAGAGCTGAGCCTCAGTGACAACGTGCTGCAAACTTATGACTATTTTTGCATCAAATCCTTTAAACTGTTTAAATGAGTTTTTCCTGGCCAAAGTGTGGTGGCACATGCCTTTAATCCCAGTACTCAGGAGGCAGAGGCAGAAGAATCTTTGTGTTCAGGGCCAGCCTGGTCTACAGAGTATGATCCAGGACAGGCAGAACTGTTTCACAGAGGAACCCTTTTGGACAGGGAGGGGGGAATCCCCCCACCAATTTGAAAATGTTCCTCTATACAGTGAAACTGTAGAAACATGCATTCAGAACTATTCTTGTTTATATCTGTTCTTCCTGGTAATTGGATTTCTCTTTGTTTTTTATTAAGGCAGGTAGTTGTATCTTAAAATTCAGTTTATGTTTCTTGATGGAGACAGTGTGTCTGTTTCTTCTCTCTTACCTCCCTAGCTCCTGGAATGATATTTGTAGATAGTAGGCCCTCACTTAAGAACCCACTGAATGAGTAGATTAGAAAATATTTTTTCAGAAAACTCTACTAATTTAGATATACTAGTTATCTACTTCAGTGCTTTCTTCCTTTAGTGCTAATTTTAATTTAATACGTTTTTTATATCTAAATCCATTCATCTTACCTTTGATAAGTTTTTGACTTTTGTCAATAAGTGGAAGCTATCCCCATCCAGCTTAAGCTGCTACTTAATTTTCTCCCTTTTATTTAATCACTTAAATGTAACTTTTATGCTCAATTCCAAATGGATTGGTATTCTGTGTGAACCTGGGCCTTTTAATCCATCCTCGGCATCTATTGACCTGTCCCTGCAGTACTCATTGATGAGCTTCACTACCTGCCTGCTCCTTTTGCTTTCAGGTGAGGTGCATGTTGCTTGAATTAGTGAAGTCTTTTTTATTGGTTTATTTTTATTTCAGTCCATTCAACCTTAAACTGTAGAGAATTCACCATGGCTAATAGTGTCTTCTTCACAGTCATAGTAGGTACATGTTGTAAATCTTCAGTAATGAAGTTGACAGATGTGTAATTGTTAGGGGTTCTACTCGTTATTCTTTCAATCAGACTGTTTGAGTGCATCCTATATAATCAAGAAAAAGAAAAATAAATAATTGTTTATTACACTATTTTCTTGGTTAGGGCTTTTATTGCTGTCAGTTTTTAAATTTTATTTTAAATTTTTAATTGTATCTTTTAAAATATTTATTTATTTGTTTTGTATACAGTGTACAGAAGAGGGTACCAGATGTCATTGTAGACGGTTGTGAGCCACCATGTGATTGCTGGGAATTGAACTCAGGACCTCTGGAAGAACAGTCAGTGCTCTTAACCTCTGAGCCATCTCTCCAGCCCCCAATGTAGTATTTTTTTTTTTTTTATTTAAAAAGTTTTTTTCCCATATCCACCACTGCTCTCCCTCTCTCCTCCTTCCTGTCCTCCCTCAGCCTCCTCCCTGCCCCATCCTCCCATCCATTCAGAATCTCAAGTTGGTCTGGCATATCTAGTTGAAGTAGATCTGACTCACTTCCCTCAGCATCAAAGCTCTCTATAGAGAATAGGCTCCAAGATGTTGGTTCATGCACCATGAATAAACTCTGGTCCTACTGCAAGAGGCTCTACAAACTGCCCACACCTGTTCCTTTGACTATCATTTACATTTGAAAGGTTTAGTTCCTTTTCATGAAAGTTCCTCAGCTGTCATTTCAGAGTCAGTGAGCTCCCAATAGCTCAGGTCAGCCGTCTCTGTGGGTCTCCTCCTCATGATCCTAATGCCTTTGCTCATATACTCTCTTTTCCCTCTCTTCAGATGGACCCGTTGCTTGGCTGTGGATCTCTGCTTCTGCCTCCATCAGTTGCTGGATGAAGGATCTATAATGACAATTAGGATGGTCACTCATTTGATTATAGGGGAAGTCCTGTTTAGGCACCTCTCTACTATTGCTTGGAGTGCTAGCCAGGGACATCTTGTGGGCTCTTGGATGTTTCCCTAGCATCAGGTTTCTCTCTAGCTCCACAGTGGCTCCCTCTATCAAGATATCTATTTCTTTGTTCTCCCTCTCTGTTGCTCCTCCCACTCAACTAGCTCATGATCTCTTTTGTCCTCCCCTTGCTCCCTCCACCATATGAATTGACACAGGAGATCTTCCCTATTGTCCCTTCCCAGGGGGATCCATGGATAACTCTCTTAAGTTCCTCCTGTTACCTAGGTGCTCAGAGTTTGTGGATTGTAGCCTGATTATCCTTTGCTTTATGTCTAAAATCTACTTATGAGTGAGTACATGCCATGTCTGTGTCACTCAGGATGATACTCTCTAGATTCATCCATTTGACTGCAAATTTCAGATAACATTTTCTTTTACAGCTGAATAATGCATCGTGTAAATGTACCACAATTTTAATACATTCTTCAGTTGAGGGGCATTTATGTTGTTTCCAGGTTCTGGCTATTATAAATATTGCTGCTATGAACATAGTTGAGCTAATAGAATTTGGGTAAGAATGTTCATCATTTGAGTATATGCCCAATAGTGGTATGCTGGATCTTTGAGTAGATTGATTCCCAGGAGCCGCCATACTGATTTTAGATTCCATCAAGAACTTCTTGTTTGGAAGAAATTTACCTCTAAAATTCCTAGGTGCCTAAATAGAGCAGAACTGTGTGTCCTTCAAAAGAGTGGATTTTGCATCACATTTTCATTCTTCCAATAAAGGCATCGAGTGCATAATGACACAGCAGGGCCCACCCTTTGGAAACTTTATGAAAGAGTACCAGAAATGCGACAACAGTGACATCTTTATATTCCTTTACTATAGGACTCCTTATTCTTGTTTTGTTATTATGTAGAATGTTGAGGATTTAGTGTCATCTCAACCAGTTTATGATGGCTTGCCTTTGTTAGCACAAGATTGTATGGAGTGCAATCAGCATTTAAAAAAAATTGTTGAGTCCTTTGCTTTTCTATTAATAAGTTAAAAAAAATGCGAGTAGGCATTTTATACTTAATCTTAACCAAAAGGCTAATAAGTGATGTTTTTGAGATGAAGACTATGAAATGAATGGGTTGTACATATTAGACAATTGTCATGTTTTGTTTTCATCATCTGGAACAGTCTCAGATATCAGAGATGCTCAGGAACACAGAGGTACAAGAATGAGGTAAAAGATGAGGCAGCTCCAGCTTTTTCTTAGTATTAGTGGGTAATATACTGTGTTGTTAGTTTTATGTCAACAAGCCAGAGTGATTTAGAAAGAAGGAGCCTCAACTGGGAAAATAAATGCCTCTACCAGACTGTTCTGTGGAACATTTTCTTGATTGATAGTGGATGTGAGCATACCCAGCTCACAGTGGGCAGTGCCATCCCTGGGCTGGCTGGTCCTGAGTGCTGTGAGAAAACAAACTGAGCAAATCATGGGGAACGAGCCTGTAAGCACTCTCCTCTCTGGCCCCCACATTTGTGCCTTGAGTTCCCACCATGGCTTCCCTAGATGATGGACTGACTGCAAGCTTTGTGGGAGTTTGAATGATGATGGCCCCTTAGGCTCATAAATTTGAATGTTTGGCTCCTAGTTGGTGGACTATTTAGGAAGGGTTAGAAAGGCCTTGTTAGAAGAGGTATGTGTTGGTTTGAAAGAAAATGACTTTGTTTAAATAGATGTAGCCCTTTTGGAGAAAGTGTGTCACTGGAGGTAGATGGGCTTTGAAGTCTTATATATTCAAGCTGGGCCCAGGAACTCACTCTTCCTGCTGCCTGTGGATCTGGATATAGTACTCTCAGCTCCTTTTCCAGCACCATGCGCTCCTGCCTGAAGGCTATTGTGCTTCCCGACATGATGATAATGGACCAAATCTCTGAACTGTAAGCCGCCCCATTTAAATGTTTTCCATATAAGAGTTGCCATAGTCATAGTGTCTCTTCACAGCAATAGATACTCTAAGACAAGATATATCACTGGTAATGGGCTTTGAAGTTTCAAAAGTCTATGCAAATCAGTCACACATTCCCCCCCCCCATCTGTGTCTGCCTGCTTGCCTGCTTCCACGTTCCCTGTCATGATGGTCATGGACTCACTCTCTGAATTTCTGCAAGCTCCCAATTAAATGTTTTGCTTATGGTGTCTATTCACAGCAATAGAACAGTAGCTGAGACAAGCTATAAGCTGAAATAAACCTATTTCTCTCCAGCCGCCTTTTATTGCACAGATTCTACTTGTGTTATAATAAAAACTCCAACCTAAATATTGGAGCAAAGCTAAAAGATCAGAGACAGAGGAACAAGCCTCAACAACTTTCCATCTAGGTGCTCCTCACGAATCCTCAGACTGGATGTCTTTGAGTCCTCAGCTGCAGAGGACAGGGGTGGGGGGTGGGGTGGGAGGTGGGTGTCAAAGGGCTCAACTCCTGCCTCCTCCTACCTTATTCTTATTCTTTCTTCACCAGCTATATCACTTCCTGGTTCAACTTTTCTAGTGCTGAAATTAAAACAGTGTGAGATTAAAGATATCATACTGTCAGAGGTTGATGCAAGAGCACTTTCCTGCCCAGGGACTAACTTTTGCCACAAAGAAAGTCAACTCCCTATAGAGTTTCTTCTATGCTCATCATCTTCTCTGAAGTAGATTTGTGCTGCAAGGGGCAGACATGTCTCATTGTCATAAAAATGAAAAGAACCTATGTTATTAAAATATCTCATATGCCATATTCTGTAGATCTCTGAAGTGTTTGAAGAAGACCTATCTATCTAAAATATATCTGTTTAACCTTGAAAGCATACCTCACATGACTATAAGTTTGATTGTAATGACTAACTAGTAATTTGCCTTTATATCTTAATTAGTTGGTAATAATAACTGTCAAGGGCTAGCAGTTTGCATTACATTTGTTAGATGATCTGTCTAGTACAATACTTTGAACAAGAGTACAAATATGTATATTAACAAGATTAATCTCAACTTTGTGTCAGTATACAATTTGTATACAATATGCAAAAATCTAATCCAATGTAAAATATTTAAAACTAGCAGTGGCTTTTTAAAAATAGATTCAGTAATCTACCCTTTTATCCTATCATATCTATATCCCCTTTTTTCCTTTATTTTTCAAACAAAAACCATGAATCTAATCTCCTTTGTTCAGCTTTTTCCTGACCATAACAATTTGGGAATGTGAGCATTGTGTTCTTAAATTTACTTCCTGCTGTCTGGGATGACAGCAGCTTTAGTGAATCCTGAAAAGAAAAATTTTCATTAATTGTCAAGTCTTGGGAGAAGCAGCTGTATCATTTGTTGTCCAGTCTCTACATAACAGGAAAATACAGGGCCTGTTTCAAGTCCTGGCTAAAATAGTCTGTGAGCTGGATCATCTCAGCTAGCCACCTAGAAATTGACCTGAGCAGTTTGTAGCTGGTCTTTTGGAGGTGTTTGTCAGCTTGATAGTATTACCATAGTCCATGTGAAATCATCATTGTGTGACCCCCATCATTCTTTGGAGACTTCAAAAGTCACAATTAGGCATCATCATGATTCATTGCAGAAAACTGAGAGAGACTCAAATCCAAAACATGTACAGGAAGCTAGATAAAGCCTCTTTTCTACAGTTAGCTAGTGCTTTATATGATCATTAATATCATGACAAAAATTTAATATTTATAAATCTTATAAATTTTGATATAAAATTTATACCTTAAGAGAAAGGTTTAAATAATCAAAATAAAACCAAAAGATCAAGAGATTAGTAGCAATAGAATTGTCCCTTAATTTTGGTTTTTCTTCCATCCCATATTATGTGGCTCTTTTGATAAGATACAAATATTATGCGTTTTCCTTTAATAAGTATGCTTAGGTTCAGAGAAAGAGAGCCACACTCCAGCTCCCAATTCAGCTTTAATTTATAGTTGGGTCTAGACCTCAAGGGTTTTTTTCTTTTTGTTTTTTTAAGATTTATTTATTATGTATTCCGTATACAGAAGAGGGTATCAGATGTCATTATAGATGATTGTGACCCACCCCATGTGGTTGCCGGGAATTGAACTCAGGACCTCTGGAAGAACAGTCAGTGCTCTTAACCTCTGAGCCATTTCTCTAGCCCCTCAAGTTTTCTTAGAAGTAAAAAGATATAGATGTTAGGCAGTGAGATTTTACCCTGTAGAATATATTGGTACCAATAGGCCCTGTTTTAAATTTTTTCCTGGATAGCCTTTCCTTCTGCTTTAGACATTTAAATGAACATCTTGACTTCTTGATGGTGGGTATTTCTAGTTTTCTGGAAAGACAAAAACAGAATGCTGCCCCGACCCTTGTTTGGTGAGTTTTCCTTACAAATTATAGAATTGTCACATGGGTATATGAGTTATCATTTCTTCTTATCAAGAGGTTTCTCTGGTTCAAATTGAGTCTTTATTAATTTTGATGGCATCCATAGCATTTCTTCTCCTGTGGAAACAAAGGAGAGACCCCTTCCTCAATGTAGCACATGGCTTGGTTTCTATTCTGACTGAGGTCAGTACATCTTTGAAGTAGATAGGCTGATTTAGCTCAGTAGTTTTTCTCTAGGCCAATGCCTTTCAGCAGCTGTTGATCCTTTCTCATTAGCATTGAGAAAATTCAAAGTTAATAAAGCATTGCGTGGTCTATTTCTGGGATTCTTTGTTACCCATTTCTGTTTATTTAGCATATCCTATAGTATTCTATTTAATCTTTCCATGACTGCTTACCCTATAGGATTGTATGGTGTATCTGTAATATGCTTTATATTGTAATTAGCAAAAACTGTTTGATTTTACTAGAGACATATGCTGCAGCATTGTCAGTCTTAATTTGGATAGGTATTCCCATGATGGCCACAACTTCTAGCAAATGTATAATTACAGAATCAACTTTTATCAGTTGCCCATTGAAATTCTAAAAACTTATCTATTGTATGGTGTACACATTTTAATTTTCCAAATTCTATAAAATGAAACACATCCATCTGACAAATTTCATTTCTACTTTAGGATTACTTCCTGCCAGTAATGGATTTGGTTATTGAAGGAACAGATAAGACTTTGTTTTCCTTCTTTCTTTAAAATTTTCTTGTTGACAAATAATGAAGAAATCTTTTTTAAACCTTTGCTATTGACATGTTTTTGATGAAACTCTGAGTCCTCCAGCACATTTCCTATTAGTAATTGATGAATTTCATCATTACCTTGTGCCAGAGAGCCTAGCAGACCTGTATTAGATCAGATGTGTGTTATATATAAAGGATGATTTCTGTTCCTGATTATTTCTTGTAACAATAAATAACAAAGTTAGTTCTGACTCATTATGAATACAGTCAGCAGTTTCAACATGTAAAACAACTATTTCTGCAAACTGAAAGTTAGTATATGTTAAGAGGCTCTGTATAATCCATTCATACCATCATGATAGCATATAAGTCTGACATTTAGACAGAATTATAAAGACTTTGAACCACTTTACTTAAATTTTTTGATTTGTAACCTGCCTTTCCTGATTTGATTGCATCAGCATAAAAATGTAGGGGCTCTAGAAACTGGTGTTCTCCATACAACATGAGGAAGAATCCAGTTAGTTCCCTTTATAAGTTTTGGTTTGAGGATATTTGTTGTTAATCTCTCCCAAAAAATTATTGCAGGCTCTTTGGCAAGGTTCACTCTCTGCTCATAATAGACAATTTCATCATTAGTTAAAGGAATGACAGTTCTACTGGGTCCATTCCTGTCAATTGATGAAGTCTTAATTTTCCTTTAAAAATAAAACTGGAAATCTTTTCCACATATGTCTTTAATTTCTTACTTGTTTTATGTGGTAGAAATAAGCATTCCAATATAATATTTTCCCTTTGCATTAAAATTCTTGCATGCTTAGAGGGTAAAATAAGCATAATTCAATTAATGTCTAAATCTGCACAATCCATGTGTGCATCCTGTAATTTCTTTTCCACCAAAGCCAGTTCTCTCTCAACTTAAGCTGATAATTCTCTTTGACTATTTAATTTCTTGTCATCCTTTTAAGGTTTTGAACAAATTATTAAGGTCATGTTTTTTTTTTTTTTTTTTTTACTTTCATAGTGGGCTATAAGTGGAAATTTTTCCTAGCAATCTTTGGAAATCACTAAGAATCTGCAAATTTTCTCTTCTAATTTGTACCTTTTGGAGTCTTTTTTTTTTTTTTTTTTTTTTTTTTTCCTTTTTTTTTTTTTTTTTTATACATAATCCCGAGGCAGCTTAAATGGGAAGGCGTAGGTTTTCACAGTTGGTACAAGCAGAGTCTGTCCTTGGACTCAAAGCCTTGAGACAGCAGCTGCAAAATACAGCTTTGGTGTCTAATTTTTTTTATAAACTTGTTTTAATAGATTCTCCTCTTTGTATTTATACAGGAACAATTTGTAATCCCCAAGCATGCATTTTTTTCACTTCTTCAAACATTCTTTCTAAAGCATCTATATTTGTGTCAGCCAATAAGATATTGTCCATGTCGTATTAAATGATAGGTTGTGGGAATTGGTTATGTATCACTTCTAATGGCTGTTGTACAAAATATTGGCACAGAGTGAGGCTATTTTCTATTGATATCTCTTTACTGGCTGAGACTTAATTTTAAGTGAGCACTGTAAAGGCAAATTTTTTCTTGTCCTGTTATTATAGAGGTATAGTAAAGAAATGATCTTTTAAATCAATAATTACAATAGGCCCACTCTTTAGGTATCAGAGAAGACAAAGGAATTTCAATTTTTAGAGAGCCCATAGGCTGAATCACCTTGTTTACTGCTCTTAGATCTTTTACTATTCTCCATTTTCCAGATTTCTTTTTGATAACAAATACAGGAGAGTTCTAAGGGCTGGTTGATTCTTCAGTATGTTGAGCATTTACCTGCTTCTGTATCAGCTGTTCTAAGGCCTCCAACTTCTCCTTTGTTAAAGGCCATTGCTGACATTGCTGAACCTATATAGACTTATCTGTTAACCATTTCAAAAGCATGGCTATGAGTGCCTTTGAAAGATTAGCAGCAGCTGTGCCTTGTTTTTGTACAACCTGAATGGTTAGTGGCTGGTATTTTCCTAATACTTTCTAATATTTTCCCCAGAAACATATGTTAGTTTATATGCGTGCTATATGAAAGCAGACTGAGCATGTCAAGGGATGCAAGCCAGTATTAGCACTCCTCCATGGCCTCAGCTTCAGTTCCTGTCCTCAGTTCCCCTGATTATGCTCTACAAGCTATAAGCTGAAATAAACCCTTTTCCTCACAGTTTGCTTTTGTGCTGTGTTTTATCACAGCTACAGAAATCCTGACTATGACACATACCAAATTCTCCCTTTCTGATACTGTACTGTCAAAAGACGTTTATAAAACTTACTAACTCTGCAAGTGAATTTCCCAGCAAAGTTAAAAGTCTAGAATAGTTAAAGCTATTCTGAAAAAGTGAAAGATGTTGCACTACCCAGCCAGTGCATGTACATGCTTTGGGTGCTGTGTGTATTTATGTACATGTATATGTGGAGGCCAGACATCAAAATCGACTCTCTTCCCTTATTACTTTATATCTTGAGATGGTCTCTGACTAGGACCTGAGGCTTGATGATTTGCTGGTTGACTGCCCAGCAAGCTTCCAGGGATCTACCTCCCAGCCTGAGAACACAGGCACATGCATCACCATGCTTGAATGTTTGTGTTGATGCTGGACATCAGACTCAGATCTTCATGCTTGCATGGCTAGCATTTTACAAACTGAGCTATAGCCTCAATGTCTAAGATACTCATTTCAGTTTTCAAATGGAAATGTGACTCTCAGTTATATGTTAAAGGGCAAATGTCAAGAGAAAATGCAACAATCTATAATGTCTTCTGAGATGTGAATGTGAAAAATTAAAATTCCATACTCATAAATTGAAAGATACAAAGTATCTGGCAGTAATAGTATTTGCAGTTGATTGCTATAAAAGAAAATAAAGCTTTTTAAAACTTTAGATAGGTGAAATGTGACCTTGCCATAAAAATAAACCAATTTTTCTTATTAGTAGATGTGTGTTGCAATGAAAGGTCAGTGCCTAGCATGCATGAAGCATTGGGCTCAGCCCCTAGCACATAAACCAGGCAGAGTGGTTCACTCTTTAATCTCGACAGTAGGAGGTGGAGGCAGGAGGGTCAAAAATTCAAGTTATCCTCAGCTACATAAAGGCTTCAAGGTCAGCTTGGGGGTACACAAAAGCTCATTTCAAAAGGAAAGAAAAAAAATGCACAGAACAGTAAAAGAACAGAATACTGTTTTATAATCCAGATTTTACCAGTAAACATTTTGTAGAAATTTGTTTTCTTTCATAATAGAAATACCTACATAAATGTCCTTGATTTTTGTCTCTCGGTTCCAAAAAGCCTAAAGTATTTTTTTCTCTGGTTCTTCACAGAAAATCAGCCCCTACCATAGGACAAATTTTTATAGCAGTCACAAGTTCAATCTGTGCTCTGTGTTAACTGTACCCCATAAATTTTGATGTATTGCAAATTTTTATTATTTAGCTCAAAATATTTTTAGTTTTAATTTGATAATATCTTAATTTATTACTTGGAAATGTGTAACTTCTGAGTATATGGGGATTTTCTTTTAGTCTTTGTAACTATAAGTTAGAATGTGATAAAGTCTAATAGGAAAGAAGGTGCCTCATCTAACTGCAACTCAATATGCCATGGCTGACTGATATACATGGGAGGCCTGCTCTTTTCTGGGGGGCATGGAAAGAGGAAGTTGGGAGGAGGGACTGGGAGAGAGAGGGAGGCAAACTGTAATTGGGCAGCAAAAATTAATTAATTAATTAACCATTAAAGACATCACACACTGTCTGATACCAGTCTTTAATAATGTTGAGGTTTGCTCTTTGGTGACACATAGTTTATATGAGAGACTCCGTATGCCTGTGAGGTGCTGCTCTAATGTCCTACAGCTGTGTCTGTGCAGAGTCCTACCATGCTTGGGGTCTTGAGTGTCTTTCTTTGTAGCTGTGTGCATGTGTGTTTTCCTTCCCTGGGCTGTACGCAGCTGGAAAGAACCTTTATTAGACCTGCATCCCACACTCCTCTTCCATAGTTCCACCACCAAACTGTTTATGACGACTTCATAAAAATGAAACTGTTGATTCTTTTGCCATTTGTGATTATTTTCTTGAAATCCAGTCTTCCTTCTACCTTGCTATTGACAAGAGGGAGAGAATGTGTTTCCCAGAACTGTGTAATTTCCTGATGCTGGACATTTTACTGTATAAATTAAAGCTATTAGATTTGCTCAGCTCAGGCTTCCAAGTTACTCCTATGCACAAAAAGTTTTTAGTTCTAACTTTTGAGTTGCCTCTATTTTTTTTTTTTGGAAAAGAGACATACATTTAGAGACTGCATTGTGGGAGGCATGGTGTGTTAGGTTCTATACCACTTTGACTTGATTGGAGGGATCTGTTATTTGTCACTGTCTTATCATTATTGCTGGAGATACTTGTGACAGGTGAGTGTCAGTGCTCAGAAAGAAAAAGGAAACCAGGAAAGATGAAGCTTCTACAAGGATCTTGTGGTCTCTGCCCGGTGGAGTAAATGAGTGCTTGTGTCAGCTGCTGCTTGTCTGTGAACTTAAGTGCTGTGCAGGGCTTCCTGCCCATGGCCCCAGCTCTGCCACAACCTCCATATGTAGGTTTAAATTAAGTCTCTATTGTTCTGTTTATCAATAAGAGTCAGAAGTCAAAGGCTGGAGTGAAAATCTGCTAGCACAGAGAGGCTGAGAAGCAAGTAGTTGACCTTGCTTTCTGGCTGAAGACACTGCAAGAGCCAAGAGAGCTCAAACTCTAGTCCCTGCCCTTTCCTTTCTGTGTCTTCTCTGTCTATATTGCTGGCTTCTCTATGGCCAATTCCAGTCAGCTAGTCACTGGCTCTGCCCCTGATTCAAAGTTTAACTCTATTGGATAGTTCGGGAGTGTCAGAGTGCTATTAAAATATCTCACAATAGTCAGCCCCTTGGTCTATCCTCCTCCCTGCCTCAGGTCCCACCTTGGGTGAAGCAGGCTTTTGTTAGTACACAGAAGCTGTGTAGTTGGTATGTGTCACTATATTAGTCGGGTTTCTGTAAAGGAGCAGGAGTGTTGGGGGGGGGTTGTGTGTGCATGTATGTAAGGGGATTTATTGAGAGTGTCTTATAGGCTGTGGTTTCCATGGTCCAAAAATGTCTGTCTCTCAGTGGAAAGGCCAAGGACCCAGTAGTTCAGTCCACCATGCTGGATGTCTTAGCTGATTGTCAGTGTATGTTAGAATGCTGAAGAGGTATATTCTAATGTCAGAGAAGGAATGCTTCAGCAACAGGATGTTGAACAGCCAGAGTGGGAGCAAGCAGGCCGAAGCAAATATCTTCTTCCTCCATGTCCTTTTATGTGAGCTGACGTCAGAAGGTGTGGCCCAGATCTCAAATGATCCAGTCAAGAAAATCCTTCAGAACATGCCCAGATAATTGGGTTCATTACAAATATAGTCAGGTTGACAGTCGATTAGCCACCAGTGACTATATATTTAGGACTGAGAATGCTAGAGCTTCTTGGTTGAATAGCCAGCTGCACACCTGTGCCTTGCTCTCCTGTTGCTGATGAGAGGGACACAGGATGTCCTGGCTTTTACACTTGATTGGGACTGACTTTGAAATTTTGTAGTAGAAAATTTGCAATACAATTTGCGGCTGTTGATGGATTGACTCTCATTGTATGTTGGGAAACAGAAGATCAAAGATTTGATTTTTAAAGATCATTTATTTTGTGTGTGATGTTGGAATTATTCAGGGCCTTTTTTGCTCTAGGCAACACTCCACCCTCCATGTTAGGGATCAAACCCAGGGTCTCAGGTGTTTTAGGGAAGCATCCAACCAAGAACTATATCCTTAGTCAATGATAAAAAATATGAGTAATAAAATTATAAAATCTTGAACATATAAAACAAAGAATGAACGAAAAGTAACGTGGATTTCAATTAATGTGTCAGCATTTGCTTGTCATTTTAACAATTGTACCATCTAATGGAAAATGTTAATATAGGAGTAAGAGATGGAGGTGATAGGAGACATATGCAAGCTATACCTTCTACAAACCTGAAAATACTCAAACTCTCTGTGTGTGTGTGTGTGTGTGTGTGTGTGTGTGTGTGTGTGTGTGCGCGCGCGCGCGCGCGTTTGATGAAATGTTTTTAATGGGTTCCAGTTCTGGTTGAATGATTTCTATTGGTGTATTTTGAGTTGTAGTCACTGGATCTGCCTGTCTTCTGTACATACTAATTTTTATTTACTCTTCTCCCTGCCAATAGTTGGAATGCCAAGATGCCCTAGAAACAGCAGCCCGAGCTGAGGGCCTTTCCCTGGATGTCTCTGTGCATTCACACCTCCAAATTCTAGACGAGGAGCATACCAAGGGGAAATACCATCATGGCTTGAGTGCCCTGAAGCCCTTCCGGACCACTTCTAAGTAAGGCTCTGTTGGCTAAGGATTCCTCCACAAAGCACTGAAACTGCTTTTGAAATCTTGGGCTACAGTGAGGATAGCTAGGGAGGCCTAATATTTGTCAGGAGCTATTTACCCAAGACTGTTGTTAACACATGCTCAGCCTCCCAATCCATGCTGCCACCTCATTTCTCTCCTTAGGCACCAGCATCCAGTGGACAATGCTGGACTTTTTTCCTACATGACTTTTTCATGGCTCTCTCCTCTGGCCCGTGTGGTTCACAAGAAGGGGGAACTGTTAATGGAGGATGTATGGTCTTTGTCCAAGTATGAGTCTTCTGATATGAACTGCAGAAGGTAGGTGTTTCTGGTCCACTCTGTATCCTGGGTGCTAGACCTGAGCTAGGTGGGTGGGCCAGCAGTGTAGAGGCTGAAATGCCATGCTGTTTAAGGCACTCAGCCAAGGGTGGATCACCTGTGTACTCTCCCATTGCCATATCTCTGTTTCCCTCTAATTGTGTTTTAAGCAAGGACTTTCTCTCTCTCTCTCAGTCCGGCTTCTCTTCATGAGCCTGCAGGGAGATTTGTTGCTGCCTTGAGACAGAGTTCATTTTTGGTGGTAGTCTGATTAAAGCCTAGATTGTAGCATTGTGTTTTATCTCAGGATCATTCACAAAGCATTGAGAGTCCTTGAAAAAGGAGGTTTTTATCCACCCACTTATTTAGGGAGAGACCTCTGAGAAGTGGGGGAAGGCTCTTACTCTCTCTGTTTTCTATATTTCATTCCCTTTGGGGAGTAAATATACACAGGCCAGGAGGGAGTTTTTATCTGCAAGATGGAGGCTCTGTGTAAAGAAGAGATTGTGTCTGCAATGACCAAGGTTGTGTTGGCAAGTGGGGGGTCTAGGGTGTGTCCTTTCCTTGGGGAGATGTGTGACATAGACCTTTGCCCTTGTTAAGACTAGAGAGACTGTGGCAAGAGGAGCTGAATGAAGTTGGGCCCGCCGCCGCCTCCCTGCGAAGGGCTGTGTGGATGTTTTGTCGTACCAGGCTCATCCTGTCCATCATGTGCCTGATGATCACGCAGTTGGCTGGCTTCAGTGGACCAGTAAGTTCTCATTATCCTTTCTGAACATCTCCAGGGGCCCAGCCATGTCCAGCTCTAACCCTGTTATTCTATTGCAGAGGTTATGATTAGTAGCCTTTGAGACATGTCTAGGGCTACTGAAGAGGGTCAGTGGATTTGGGAGTGAATGGCTACTTGTTGGGATGAGAAGACAGTGCTCAAGAGAAGAAACCATTGGCTTATTTTTCTGGGGCTGAGAGAATCTGAACTGTCCTGGTCCTGCACAGGACCTGTTTATTGGTTATGTGCTGATGTGAAGCACAGTCTTGGACAGGACAGAGGTGTCTTCGGTACTGTGAGTGATTGAATGAGCTGAGTGTTGTGTGACGGGCTAGCAAGTCTGTGTTGGTGACACACCAGATGCCTACAGGCACAGTTACTGTGTTCAGTGACTAACTAATGCCTACTAAAGGAGCTAGAAACCTGTCAGGGTTTTCAAGAGTGGGTTCTAGTTTTGTATAGTGTTTACTGTGGTGAGTACTGGGTGGTAGCCATGGTTTCCCTAGCCTGTGTGGAAACAGTGTAGTAGCTCCAGGGGCTTTGGACAAGAGTTTTGAGGGCACCGTTTCTTGTCTCTGCTGCGCTGCCTGATGCTTGAGATTGTGATTGAATTCATTCTCTACATATTTGCCTTGAGGCATCGGAGCAGTAGTACTGTTTAGACTGTGCATTTTCCGTGTGTGGGTAAGCTGGAGGTTCATGGTGGGGTAAGTATGTGTCTAAGATGCATGGTGACTCGGTAAAACTAATTTATACTTTTGAGGTGTTTTGTTCTTTTTTTCTTCTTTTTAATGTATGATTCTTTAAAAAAAATAAAAGTTTTGATACTAGATTTCTTAATTGGTATTAGATTTCTTAATTGACCAACTAACACTTCTAGATAAGCTTAAACAAAAGGGACCATGTAACTGAAATGTTGTGTTATTAGCCAAAATGTCAAATGTGTCATAGAGCCAGCATCCCCCAAGAAGAGCTTCTGTCATTGCTTCACTACAGGGCTGGTGGCTGCTCTGACCTGTCACAGAATTCTTTTGTCTGGATAGAAGAGTATGCAGTGTTTCTCAATAAAATCATAATGGGCTTTTCTTAATTTTGCTTTTCTTGAAAAAATACCATGGGTTTAAGAAATAATATTTTACTCCAAAACAGTGATTATAAAATGCATGCTGGCTTTGGTGTTGTGAAGGTCACTCCCTGGAGGTCTGATAAGTTCTTCATCTCTCCCTTGTGGTGCAGCACACTGGGCTGCTGACCTAGAGAATGCCTTTGCATCACAGAAACACAGGGGCACCTCACTCTGCCCTGGAAGATCAGTGGGCCTGAGAAAGCTGTGGGCTTGTTCATTGTTACTTTTTGCAAAAAATGATGTGAAAGAGTAAACAATATAGACTCCTTTTTTGGGACCCTAATCTTGATAAGTTTTTTTTTTGTTTTTTGTTTTTTTTTTTTTTTAAAAACTGGAAATTGGAGAATCAGGCTGCTTCTGAAAAAAACAAAACAAAAACTTAACATTAATGATGCACAAACCTCCTGTTAGAGAACATGAGTCCTTTTGAGGAATAGCCCATGTTAGATTTTTGCACATTTTCTGATTGGGCATGATTTTTAGATTGGCTTATTCTGTTTTTACCAAAATCTTTTCCTAAATTATAGGCTCCACACATGGACATCCTCCTGGGTCTCATTAAGCCTTGGCCGTCAAATACAGAACAAATGAAACACAATCAACTTGTGTTTGTGTGTGTGTTTTTAAACTTGGTCAGTAGATGCTGATCTCAAAATAGCCCACGGTCCTGCTAAGGGCAGCAACCAGCGCTCTATGTATGGTGCCTTAGATCTGATGGTGTTAGCACACTAGCAGACTTTTTAAGGGTACAGGCCTTACTTGGAATGAAGAACCAAATCACAACATTTACAGAGATCCCTTGAGGCCTTCTAAGACTAAGATAGTTTTTAAAGACCAAGCCTGACTCATGGTTTGTGTCCAAAGAGTTAGCACCCACCATAGACCTCCAAGAGAAGGCTGCCCTCTGCACTGCCGTCTCTTGGTGCTAACTCTGCTCCAGGCCTGTGAGAAAGGACAGTGAGCAGCCCTGGGAGAGGTAAGTTCCCCCTCTCCAGCCTCTCTCCAGCTGCAGCTCGCTTGATGCTGTCAGGATCTGGACTTGGGGGGAGTGTCTCTGTAGTGGACCAGTGACAGAAGCTGTTCTTTAGAATTTTCAGGATGGCTGTATTCTGCGGTCAGAATGAGAGAGTCAAGCTGGGCAGAATCTCTCGCCAAGAGCTCAGGTAAGGTAATGTTTATTCACTGGGAATGCTTTCCACAGCAAGACAGCTATGCTGACAATGGCCAGTTTTCTTCCAGTTAACTTAGATTTAAATGATAAACTTAGGCCTTCTTTTTTAAAAATTGAGTTTGTTTGGATTTTTTATGTAAATTTGCTTTTCTTTCTCCCATACAAGCTCATTTGAAATGTCATTGCTTTTAACCCCTGTATTGGACATTTGTTTACCTTTCTTTCTCTCCCCTTTGAAAGCTTTGCATAGTGTAAATATGCTTGTGCCTTTCACCTTTCCCTCCTCTCCCTTTGGGGAGGGGCTGACTGTTTGTCCCGCGCTGTAAAGGGGACCCTAAAGATATAGGAAGAAAGGAATCCTTCCAAATAACACCCACTGGCCTTCCTTGGAGATTGACTGCTCCACATTACCGCTGTGTGCTGTGTTGGGAACTTCACTGCAGGCAGGCAGGCCGTCCTGCTTGCTGAGTTGCTTCACCAGGGGAGGAGGGGCTTTGGCCCTTTGACCCAGTCTCACATTTTGGATTCATACTGAAGAGAAATCAATCTTCTTGCTAGAAAATCTATACAGTGAGGACCAACATTAAATCTCAAAATTCTGAGGAAGGGTATAGGTGGATCATAGCAGTTCCCACAATCTGAAATCCCCCATTTTGTCAGGTTGTTTATTTGCTGGGGCTTAACATTAATCTACTTGTGGGGACCTCCTAGGACCTAGCACACAATTTGGTATTGTTACTTTCAGGAAAACTGAAAGGATGAATTACCCCGGAATCTGTTCTGGAGTTCAGGATGATGTATATATGCCCGGCTTCTGTCCTGTGTCATTTGGTAGCTTACAGCCAAGACTCCCTGCTATAGGAACCAGAGTAGATGGGTGCATGGCTTTAATTTCTTTTTTTCCTTTAAGGTGGGCATTGGTTTGGCTTTCTTTTGTTATAGTTTGGTTTGATTTTTGCCAGCCTCAGTTTTAGCTAGCAGGACTTGAAAAGACTCCAGAGGATGCCAATATCCCTGCCCCAGCACGACTAGAATTTTGTACTCTGTAGCAGAGTGTTGCCTTGCAGCTGCGCATGGAACAGCGCCTGCAGTTTTATAAGGGTACCTCCTTAGGGAATTTTTAGGTTTTTTTTTTTTTTTTTTTCTTTTCTTAATCTTTTTTCTTTAGCAGCAAGGTCTTTATTGCTAGAGAATCTACTTGATTGCAACTTCAGGATTCCTACCTGATGAAAACGGCCAGCCTGATGTACTACTTCAGACTCTGGAAGCTGATGTGGCTCTGTTGTGTATTTCTGCTATGTATAGTTACAAGTTGGAGGCCAGATGGCCTGTGTGATGGCTATCCCTGTACAACTCTGTATGTTCCCACTGTATGTTCCTAATGCCCCCACTATTGTACAGTGTTTGTGAGATGCTCTATAAAGATGATATCTTTATATATATATATTTCATTTTCAATAAAAGCACATTACTTCCCACTTGCTGGTATTTGATGCTGTTGCTGAATGTGCCTGTGTGAGTGTGTGCTCCGGCGTTGCAGGACCTCAGAGCTGGAGGTGGCACTCGTGCTTCTTGGGGGCTGGCTGTCTTCCTTCCCTGCAGGTGGTGTTAGACATATGCTACCTGAGGTAACATGTTTTTGTTTTTGAGAGGGCGTGGGTGTGGGGAGGGCTGGAGGGAGGGTCTCTGGAGTTTGCTAGTCTGCTTTGTTTGCTCTCTTCTCTCCTATTAAACTGCCCGTGTTTGTTTTCAGGGATATTTTGTACTTCTCACTCTTCCCCGTACAACTGTAGGTACACTGTTCCTTCTTATCAAATAAGCACGTGTAAAAGGATACAGAGAAAGGTCTTGATTTCACTTAAAGAAATGTAGCCATGTGTGAAGATTCTGGAATAAGGTCAATATATACCTTTGGATGACCATGTGTCTAGAATCAGTTTCAGCTCATGTACAGGTTTATGTTATATTAGAAAGAGTAATGGTCATGGCGGCGCCCTTCAGGAGGAAAAGCAAATGAGCCCTCTGTCCTGCACCTGTGGGGAGGTGCCAGTAATATTTGGTTCAACAACACAGTTTCCTTTGCTTACACTCTGATCACCGTGCCATGGAGCA
This sequence comes from Sigmodon hispidus, assembly GCA_004025045.1. Taxonomy (NCBI): domain Eukaryota; kingdom Metazoa; phylum Chordata; class Mammalia; order Rodentia; family Cricetidae; genus Sigmodon; species Sigmodon hispidus. The sequence goes on from PVIH01007537.1 coordinate 68,651, forward strand.
GCCTGCTCTGCTCTTTCTAACCTAACATAACACTGTGTGTGGCATTGTGTGGGGTTACTGTGGGGGGTGTTGACAAAGGTGTATGTTTCTCCCTGTAGGCCTTCGTGGTGAAACACCTCTTAGAGTACACCCAGGCAACAGAGTCTAACCTGCAGTACAGCATGCTGTTAGTCCTGGGCCTCCTTCTGACAGAAGTTGTACGTTCCTGGTCACTTGCGCTGACTTGGGCATTGAACTATCGCACTGGTGTTCGGTTGCGGGGGGCTGTCCTCACCATGGCATTCAAGAAGATTCTGAAGCTAAAGAACATTAAAGAAAAGTCTCTGGGTGAGGTGAGTTCAGAACCTGTGCCTCGTGCCTAGAGCAAACTCTCAGCTTGAGTTCTTTTCCTTGGTCCTTGCTCTGTCCTTGACCTTTCTTTGAAATATAGTGTGCCCTGTGTCCTACAGGGTCTCTCACTGTTTGTCATATCTTGCAGCTCATCAATATCTGTTCCAATGACGGACAGAGGATGTTTGAGGCAGCCGCTGTGGGCAGCTTGCTGGCTGGAGGGCCCATTGTTGCCATCCTGGGCATGATTTATAATGTGATCATTCTAGGACCAACAGGCTTCCTGGGATCTGCTGTTTTTATTCTCTTTTATCCGGCGATGGTGAGTGAGCCCCTCACAGCTGTGTCTTGGTCGTTTCTTTATAGGGGGACAACCTTCTACTGAGTTACACAAAGCACATCCTCTAGGACTTTCCTTAGAGAAGGTGCCTCATGGGAAAAGTCCAGTGACAGATCGTGCTCAGTTTTTATGGGCAGGATTTTGACTCAAGACGAAATAGATGCCATTTACATCAAAGGCAGGGGCTGTGTCAAAGCAGAGTAGATCTAGTCTAGGTGAAGCCAAAGGTTCTAGGTGACCCTGACCCTAGGTGATACAGAAGTTACTCCATGTGCAGCTGATGCTTACACGACTGTCCTGATGCCACCAAGGTGGCACTCAGTATCTGTGAGATCAGATTGTTAATTGCCTTCATTGCCCTAGAAGGAGATGAGAATTACATATTTTGGATTTAATTCTTTAATTAAAAAATAGCACAATTGTGTGAAATGGTTTTTCCTAGGAGCAGGATTATCTGCCTGGCAATTTAGGCTGTTGTGAGGCAGATGCAGCAGTGATTTCTTCAGAGCAGGCACCGATTTGACAGGGTGCTGCTTTTCCTTCCAGATGTTCGTGTCACGGCTTACCGCATATTTCAGGAGAAAGTGTGTAGCTGCCACAGATGACCGTGTCCAGAAGATGAATGAAGTTCTCACTTACATTAAATTTATTAAAATGTATGCCTGGGTCAAAGCATTTTCTCAGAGTGTTCAAAGTGAGTTTAAAGATCTCCCTTGCATGTATAATAGAGGGATTTTGGATTCTTTGGGTCTGCTTACTCTTTATCCTCAGCACATTAGAAACTAGACTTCCGATGTCTAGTATCTTCATATGGAATCTATTATGTTTAAGGAGATCTTAGGGAGTTGAACCCAGGAAACTGATTTTTGCTCAATATACCATAGCCAGCTAAAATACTAGGCACAAGTCTAGCTATAATAATTCTCTTACCTGATAACTTGATCTTTGGCTTGGCTAGGAAGCTGTTGCAGAAACCATTGTCGAGAGCCCTGCTCTTAAGCCTTCTCTATTCCGTGGTCCATCGGTGCCTGAGGGATGAGCTGGGCTTCAAGATGCCTGAACTCTGTGCCTACCTCTGTTATTTACTAGGCACTCATTTTGTTATCTTTTAAAAATGGAAACAGTTAAGCATCCCAGAGCAAATAATAAGAAATAACAGGTAAACAGAGAAAACTGCCAGGTATAGATGCAAGTCAAGTATTTGTTTCATTGGCTCATGCAGGCCAAAAGGCAATGGACACGTGTGCTAATGAAGCTGCTTTCCTTTGGACTTCTGTGACTTAGACACCTCAGTTGTAATGATGGAACTGACAGTCAGAGGGTTGGAGCTGTTCACTGTTTGCCTCAAACATGTGGCCCTAGGTCCAACCTATAGCACTGACAAAAAAAAATCTACATAAGTGTTAAGGGGTCACTTAAAAGCCTGTGTGCATCATGGCACTTGGGAGGCTGGAGAAGGAAAATCTTCATTTCAGGCACTCTAGGCTACATAGCAAGACCCTACCTTTAAAAAAAAAAAAAAATGGAGTTGAAACTTGATTTTTGTTTGGTGGTGGAGTAACAGTTTCCCAAGGCATGTCTGGCTGGCTCTGGAATGAATTGTTTTTTTTTAAAGGAATCCGAGAGGAGGAGCGTCGGATATTGGAGAAAGCGGGGTACTTTCAGAGCATCACTGTTGGAGTGGCTCCCATTGTGGTAGTGATCGCCAGCGTGGTGACATTCTCTGTTCACATGAGCCTAGGCTTCCACCTGACAGCCGCGCAGGTGAGACACTGCATATGGACTAACTCTGCTCCTCTTCTAATTTCATTTGGGACTGCTACCAAGAATTGGATTTTTTTTTTCCATTCATGTCTTTAAGTTGAGAAGTGGAAGAATAAAGAACTACCCCTTATACAAAAATAATTTGGCTTATTTTCAGTCAGCCTGGGTTTCGGTTCAATTTTGGAACTACAGAAGAACCTGTATTTTATGTTTATTAAGAATTTGAGTTGAAAGTCTTATTCAAAACAAAACAAAAAGCCTACCTACCTTCAAAATAAAAATGTGGGCTGGGGAATAGAGGTTGCGAGCATGTACTGCTGTTGCAGAGGACTGCAGTTCAGTGCTCAGTACCCACAATGGACTGCTTACAACCATCTGTAACTCTGGTTCCTGGAGGTTGGTCGGATACCTCTGGGCTCTGAGGACACCCTGTGTATGTGCACGTACTCACACACATGTACACCTAATTGAATAAAACGTTAAAATATGTAATTGAGGCTGACTGGATGGTTCAGTGGCTATAGGCACTTTCCACTAAGCCCAGTGACCTGAGTCCAGTCACTGGAACCCACATGGGGAGGAGTATAAATTGCTCTTTGACCACCACACATGCACTATGAGACATGTATGCACCCAAACACAAAACAGATTATTTTAGTGTAACTGACTGCTGACATTGATAGTTCTAGCCTTCCTACCTCCCGAAAGGGGACTGGTGCCAGCTTGTCTAGTGTATATATTCCTCACGAGGCTCGCTCTCACCTCTGTTTTTATTTTAAGGCCTTCACAGTGGTGACTGTCTTCAATTCCATGACTTTTGCTTTAAAAGTAACACCCTTCTCTGTGAAGTCCCTCTCTGAAGCATCAGTTGCTGTTGACAGATTTAAGGTAAGTGGCTCCTGTTCTTCTGCCATATCAGGAGCATCACCACATCCTGTATTCCAAGTGTCCACATAGGCCAGCTGCACTTGACCCTGGTTTGCCTTAGGAGCTGGTAATTAATGTGCATTTTTATCTCTCCTGATTGGCCTGGTTCTGGGCAGTGCTCTCTTTCCAGATGGAACTCTTGTGCCAGCCCACCATAGTTGTATATTATCATTTACTCAGTCTTTAAGCGGCTTAACCATAGACCAGTACAACCAGGTGGCTGCTGGTGTCCCCCTGCCCTTTACTCATTCCTGCTGCCACTCTGATTGGTTGCTATGTTGAGTCCTTTTGATATTTCTTTTTCCTACCCAGTGATTGCCACTACATGAGGCAGGGAATGCAGTGACATGGAAATAGTCATAAAACTAGATCATGTTGAGAAGTACAGTTAAGTAAGTATCAGCTCTTTTCCTTGCGTGGTTAGTTGATCAGACTTCTTGTGTTCTTCGTACCTTGCAAATAATGCGACCTTGTAATACAAGAGAATAATGCAGCCTTGTAACAGAAGAGAATAATGCAACCTGTGACATAAGAGAATAATGCATCCACATAGCACCAGAGGGAGCTACCTGGGAGGGCTGAGGGAATTATGCATTGATTTGAAAGTGGTTAACACTTAATTACTAAAAAAAAGGAGAAGCACTGTGTGGGCTGGAATTCACTGACAGGACCTCATTCTTGATGCTTTTCCTTGGCCAGTGAGGTAAATACAAGAGCAAGGCTGGGGATAGGAGACTTTGAGACTCCAGGGCTTGAAGGGTGACTCACTACTGCAAGAGGCTCATGGGAACAATGGGTGTCCCAAAGGGTGGAGAGTAGTTTGTTGGAATTTATTTCACTTGTTTCCTTTTACAGTTAATCAAGTGGCTTGCATTGGGCCAAGAATACTATTCCTCCAGAGGGTACCCCTTTTTCTTCTATCCCACCTCCCATCCTGGCTGCTCAAAAACAAGAACCAGAATCACCTAAGACTGATCTAATGCCAGTCAGAGCTTTGGTTCACTGAGCTCACTCATCCAGTCATGGAAGAAGTGAATATTCTGACCAAAGTTCCCTGCTGGTTTCTGTATCCTTGGTAGTGCATGCATTTTGTTGAGTTTTGGATAAAGAAATAAGGACAGAAAGTAGCTTTGTGATCCCTTGTTTTTAAATTTTCTCCTCTTAAGTGAGAGCATGTATTATCAGGTGGCATAGGCATATTTATACTGGAAAAGGTTTTTTGTTTGTTTGTTTAAATGGAATTGGAGTGTAACAGTGTATTGTGTAGTATCTGGCAGTGACACCTTATGACTTGAGTCTTCTGATGAATGATAGTGAGCGGGTTTCTCCTTTGGTCTGTAGAGGGCTTTGCTTTGAGACAGGCTGGCCAGTCACAGTACTCCTGCCTCAGCCTCCCAGGTGCTGCAGTGACTGGTGTACCCCTCACTGAGGAAGCACCCTCTTGGAAAGTGAGGTTGGTAGTTTCTTTGCCCTGAGACTGTTAATAGACTTTCAAGTGTCATGAGGCTGTGGTCTGACTTAGCAGTCAGGGCTGTGGGAAGCAGGGAAAGGGCAGGGACTGCTGTGTACACTAACAGGCTCCAGCATTTCTCTTATTCATTTACTGAGGCCTGACTTCACCCTTTTAATGGCTCTTTAGGGAAAGAGATTGTGGACATTCTATCCAAACATGGTTTTGCTATGTGAAGATGTCAGAATAGTTGATGTCATTCTCAGCCCAGTTTCTAGGAAGGCTCTGGATATGCAAATTGCACAGAGGTTCACAGATGGGGCATCACCTAAGCTGTAGCTGTAATGAAGTTGTCTGGGAAATGTGGAAAGTTGGCAGTTAGGAAGGTTAGGACACATGGAAGTTTACAGGACTGTGATCCCAGCTCTTGAAGGACCTGCTTGCTTGGCAGGAGGTCAAGGGCTCAGGGTCATCCTCAGGGTCATCCTCAGGTGCTTAGGGAGCTTGAGGCCAGTGAGGGCTACATGAGACCCTTCCCCCCTTTTTTAAAAGAATTATTTATTTTTAATTATTTCTATTTTTGAGATTATAATTGCATAATTTCCCCATCCCTTTTCTTTTTCCAAACCCTCACATTTATCCTTTGTTGCTTTCTTTCAAATTTATGGCCTATTTTTTCATTGATTGTTGTCATATACATATATGCATATCTGTTTGTTTGTGTATGCATATATATGTGTGTGTGCTCCTAAGTACAGAAATACAACCTGTCAGTCTGTATAATGAGACTTATGTCTGTTTTCCGAGCTGACCATTTAGTATTGGATAACCAGTGGGTGTACTCTTCTCTGAGGGGGGGGGGAGGGCGGGGCTAGGCTATTTCTCGGCTCTCAGAATTTCTTAGTTGCCTATAGTTCTTTGTGTAGCGTTGAGGCCTCATGGGCTCCCCACCCTTGTCTGTGCTCACATGTCCATTGTTGTCCTTGTTCTGTCAGTGAGCCCCTTGCTTAAGCAAATGCTGGGATCTAGGAGAAAGGGAGAATCACAAATGGTGCTTGCAAACTTTTAAGTTGGGATGTTTAGTGATTAAGCAGAATCCCCACCCTGTGAGCCGTGTTATCTCTAAAGATTTTGTAATGTTTTAAATTAATTTTTAAAAATCATTCTGAAAATTCTCCTGTGATGGTACTCTGAAAATAAGAGGAGTCCAGGTATAACTAACATCAGAATTCCAGATCAGACTTCAACCTGCTCCCTTGTTTGATGTTTAGTTTTCTTCCCTTTGAAATAACTCAGTTGGAGCCTTGAGAAGAGTCTTCTCCTCCCATGGAGTGGTTCTCAAGGAGGTACCTTCTCTTCCACGCAGGCCCTTAGCTTATGTCGTCTTTTTTCAGCCTAGCAGTTAACCTGGTGCCAGTCTCAAGTCAGCCTCTCCCAGTGTGTACCAGGCCATAGGTGAGGGCAGTATGCAAGCATTAGCTCTACACAAGTGCAGAAGGGTCAGCATTCCCCTTGGGTTTTCTAACCATTATTCAGGAACCTAGGGGTGATTAAGCGAGGGACTCCATATCCCCGTCAGCTGTTAAACATCCTTTGGTCTGTACTAGGCTTGTAGACAAAGCAGGGGTACCTCAGTGGGTAGCACATAGAGGGTTGGGCCTGAGACTCCTTGTCAGTCCTGAGGTGAGGTTACACTAATGAGCTACCTTTTGCTCTTCAGCTTCCTTCCACTGTATAGCCTGATGTGTTTTGCTACGTGAGTGTACGCCATAGGCTTGTCTCCCTGGTCTTGATCCAGTGTCTCATCTTTGCACCTCTCTCACAACTCCTATCAGAGTTTGTTTCTAATGGAAGAGGTTCACATGATAAAGAACAAACCGGCCAGCCCTCACATCAAGATAGAGGTGAAAAATGCCACCTTGGCATGGGACTCCTCCCACTCCAGTATACAGAACTCGCCTAAGCTGACCCCCAAAATGAAAAAAGACAAGAGGGCTACCAGGGGCAAGAAAGAGAAGTCGAGGCAGCTGCAACACGCTGAGCACCAGGCGGTGCTGGCAGAGCAGAAAGGACACCTCCTTGTGGACAGTGATGAGCGACCTAGCCCAGAAGAGGAGGAAGGCAAGCAAATGCACACAGGGAGCCCGCGCCTGCAGAGGACACTGTACAACATTGACTTGGAAATCCAAGAGGTGAGCCACCTGCCTACACTTCTCCCCACTGTCACCTGCATCACTTCACTTTGCAGGACCCTTCTACGTGCATTGCATACATCCCTATACACACACACATTGCCTCCTGCATTGACCCACTCTGCAGGCTCTTCCCTCTAAGCAGAGCTGTGAATGGTTTTACATCAGGTGCAGATAGTGAGCAACAGAATAACTGATGATCTCATGAGATGCTTGTTTTACTAATGAGATGAAACACTTGAGTGGAAATGCTCTTGGAAAAGACCCGGCTGGCTTCTGGCTATTGTATGTGAGCTGTTCTCATTATAGCCACCACTATAACTATGGGTTCCTTGTTATTGCCAGGTTGTGCAACACAGAGAATTCGGAATATAAAGGTATTCTCATTGCTGCCCTTTTTTTTTTTTTTGAATTTTTTATGTCTGCTTGTAGGTGTATATGTACCTACAGGAGCTGGCAGAGGCCAGAAGACAGTTCAGGACCCCTGGAGCTGCAGTTACAAGTGGCCATGAGCCACCTGCTGTGGGTGCTGCAGACTGAAATCAGGTCCTCTGAAATAGGAAAAGCTGCAAGAGCTACATCTTTAGCGCCGCAGTGTTGCTCTTACTGACTATAGTGTGATTTTTTTAAAAATATAAATGAAGGGTGATTCAGGTTTATAATAAAGCTCAGCTAGGACAGACCTGGACTCTCAACAGCTGGAACAGTGATTTTGGGTTTAATTAAGACTTTAATTGCAAACTAGCCCCATGTTTAGAGGACTGTAACATCTGGGGCCTCAGAAGAACATTCATACATTCATTCAGTAGCCTTTATTTTTTTTAAGTGTCAACTTTACACTGTTGGAGGACAGAGAACACAGCAGCAAAACCTACACAGTCACAGCTCCATTTCTGAACTTTACATTCTAGTGGACACACAAACAAGCACGTAATAAGGTTGTGATGAGGACTCTGCAGAGGATGATAAAGGAGCTGGGAAGGGACTGTAGTACTTGCATTTCTAACAGGTTTCCTAAAAAGAAACTGTTTGAAGAATGCTCTAACTGGGCTTGGTGGTACATGTCCAGCTTGGGATGCTGAGGTAGAATCACTGTGAGTTTGAGGCCAGCTTGATACATGGTGATACCCTATCTAAAAAGATGATGGGAATGGGTTTAGCAGAAGCATAGAGGCCTCCCATCTAGAGTGTGGTGTGCCATGGTATGTGCGGCAATTGATCTTCCCAAAGGGTTCCCCTGTCCCTGGACTGACAGGCTGGTTGGAAGATTGTAGGATGAGTGGCTGGCAGTCTCCTGATGTCCTTCTCTCTGTGCTTTGTCCAGGGCAAACTGGTTGGAATCTGTGGCAGCGTGGGAAGTGGAAAAACCTCTCTCATTTCAGCCATTTTAGGCCAGGTAAGATTTTTGTTATTTCCTTGGTATTTATTTCTGCTTCTTTCTCAGGCTCAGCTTAGCAGACATCTCAGGAAAAACAAAGTTGTCAGTAGAGGTGGAAAGGGGCAGTGGTCTACGCTGTGCCCTTAATTCACCCACCTTTAGCAGCCCTGTGTCTGCAAGGGCACAGTGGATACCTGAAGAGTGGATGACAGGCGGGCCACCTGGAGCTATTTGTTCCTTATGCTTTTTCTGGTTCAGGAAGTAGCCACTGGAGCTGGGGCTGTACTAGGAGTGGAAGGAGCAGATGAGAGATGACCAGATCCAGCCCGCTGCAGCCTAGTGTTTAGAGAGGCACGGGAAATGGACTCACAAGTCTCACTTGATCCTTAAACTCTGCGACTGTTACTCCTTCAGGGAGTTTGTGTCCAGAGAGAGGCTCAGCCATCTAGGTACACAAGTACGTCAGGAGACATGGCATGAACAATGCAGAGGGGACGAGCAGATGCTTTCGGCACTGAGGGTGGGGCAACTGGCAAACATAGTTTCTCTGGGGGTGTGGGACCCCATAATCAGAGAAAACCAGGTACCTGCATGCCTTTAAACAAGATTTAACCAGTACTTAGATACAGATGAGGACAGATAGGCATGCAGTTGTTACTACCTCCTAACAGGAAGGTTTTCTGAAGCAGTTATCCTTGTCTTATTTGGTACCAGCCATCGTGGTGTGTTGTGGTCCTTCTAGGGCATGAGATTGTGCTCTGCTCCATTATACACTCTGGTCCTTGGGCCCAGCTATGGGTCTTCATAAAAAGCAAAAAGCCTGGTAGGTGGTTTCTCATAATCAGCCAGATTTGAGGACCTGTGATGAGGTTGGGACTTGTAGCAGTAGGAAAGGTTATTCTGTTCAACACTTGCAAGATGCTGCATTTCCAGGAGTTGACTGGGCAGTGATTAGCTTAACTAACCAAGTGAGTTTTTGCTTTGGTGGATCAGATCCTGTCTGACATGGAGGCTGGTAGTGCTAGTTAACCCCTCTCTCTACCCATTCTTTAGAGTTGAACTCTTAGCTGACAGAGTTGCTGGGACAGCCAGGAGAAGTAGATTTCCTAACATTTTGTGCATAGCAGATTGCTTGTCAGTTTGTAGACAAATATGCTTGCATACTTCATGTGGTGATATTCACCAGGACAAACCTATTGGTTAAGCTCTCCGGCACTGGTTAATGAGACTTTGCTTTACAGCTTTAACAGAAATCTACCATTGGTGTCAAAAGGAACCATGATAAAACTGCTGAATCAATTTATATCAAAGCCCTGGCTCATCATGTGACCTCTTCATGTTGGAAGGGAGATTCCTAACTTCTCATTTGCATGCTGTTCACATCAGCTGATATCTAACCTGGAATTCTCTTCCCTCTCTGGTCCTCCTTTCCAGAAGGAGCTGGTCTAGTCAATGTCCTGGATGAATCATATAGATAAGTTGGTCACCTTCACCTTGAGGCAGGCTATAGCTGTAAATTTTTATGGTTCCCTCCCCTGGGAACTTTGCTTGTTATATTAATCAAGATTTTCTAAAGGAACAGAACTGATAAAATGATTATATATGTGTGTGCATATATTCATTACATATAATGCTTTCCACGGAAAGATCAATAACAACTTGGTCATAATTTTGATAACATGATATAACTATTCCATGTACAACCTCAAACTATATATTTTAAAATAGATAGCAATACCCTTTGAGGAATGCTTGGTCTTATAGTGTCTTATAACATAAGCGTAATAACTGCTGATACTATCTTAGTCAATGTCACATTACATGATGAAGAAATAAGAGACAAATATTGTTTAATGTAGATGGATACATACACTAATACATTCTTAACAGGGTAGAAACACTCATGTCAATTACAGTCTAAGTTAGCAAATGGTCATATGACTATGGGTGGTATTTATGGCTACCTTCCTCTACTACTTATCCTGTACTTCCTCTACCCTCAGACAGTACTTCAGCACATGTTGACTTTCTCTAGAGGCACCTCTAATTCCTGAAAGGTCTGTACCTTTTGTCATCCTACATGGATTGGGTTGTAGTTTCTCATTGATTTTAAGCATGAGACATGGTAACAAGAAACATCCAAAAGGATCTGCTGCACTCTGGACATAATCCTCTTTGCCTCCACTGTGGAGTGGCAATCGAATTTCCTTCTGGTAATCTGGATCAGTCACCTCGACGAACACTGTTAATCTTTTGATGATCTGTTGGCTTAAGGGTGTCAGAAGTACACGGTGGCTGGGGAGTCTGAGCTTCAAGTCCAGTAGAATGTTTATTGTGTCTCCAGGCAGGAACACTCCAACAAGGCCACCAGAACTGAAGGACTCAGAAACATAATCAGAAATTTACTTAGTGGGTCACTAGGGATGAACAGAACCATTCCCCTTTCAGCTCCTTGATTCCTGGTCCTGTGAGTCCTGGTCATAGGAAAATCATTCTATATATTCACTGCTGATTCAAAGCAGTTCTGGAGAATCAGCAGGTTCCAACCAGGTCTCCAGCCTTTTGCAACCTTATTGTCTTCAAAAGGCCATTTGATTGTTCTGTCAGGACAGCTATTTTAGGATGCTGGGGAACATGGGAAAACCAATGGATTTCATGAATGTGGGCCCACTGCCTTCCTTCTGACTATGAAGTAAGTTTCTTTGTCAGAAGCAATGATGTATCGAATATTTTGATGGAAGATAGGCATGTGCTATCCATGGATGGTGGTTTTGGCAGAGCACTCGGGGAGGAGCAGAAAAGGCAAATCTATAGCTAGAATAACTTTAGCCCTTTTCTCAAAAGAAGAGGTCCAATGTAGTCAAACTGCTACCAGATCACTGGTTGGTCACCTCAGGGAATGGTATCCTAGTCGGGTGCTCAGTGTTGGTCTTTCTTGCTGGCAGATCTGGTACTCACCTGAAGCTGTAGACAGGTCAGCCTTCCTAAGTGGAAATCCATGATGGTCGGCTCATGCAAAGTGAGTTCTATTGCTGGGAAGAGTCACAGTGACAAAGATAACAACTCTTATAAAAAGAAAACATTTAATTGGAGGAGAGACACCTTCTCCAAGAAGGCCACACTTGCTAATCCTTCCCAAACAGTTCCACCAACTAGAGACCAAGTATTCAAACATATGAGCTTAGGAGGCCATTCCCATTAAAACCACCATATACAGTCTCCATTGCTGCTACTTTGGCCACTTTGTTCATGGACCCATTAGGCAGTGACAGGAATGTCTGGGAGGAAGCTGACTGTTGACAGAACAGGTCATCCTATTACTTATTGAACTTCCCCTCTGCTGAAATCATGTTTGGTTAGCATTTACAGGAGACATAAACATCACCACATCTTTTGTTCATTTGGAGAGATCTGTCCCAAATGTTTCTCTTAACATTTTCTAGTTGTGCTCTTTCCGAGTCCCTCACTAACCAGCCCTTTGGTTATAGCTCATAAATAGTAAATTACACTTCAGGCCCATTTCTCCTTCCAAGCAAAATGTACAACCATGTGTTCTGCCTGAAGTTCTGCCCACAGTAAAATTTTCCCTTCACTATAGTCTTTCAGGGTTGTTGGAGAAAGAGAAGAACAGTCATAGCTGTGTACTTCTGAGTAGTGCCCTTATAATGTGCAGAGCCATAAGTAAACCAGGCCCTAGTCTTCTCTTTCTCAGTCAGCCAATCACAGGGCACACCCCATGAGGCTACAGGTGCATGCTTGAGAGCAGACAGATTGTAGCAGGAGTGGAAACCAGAGGCAATTGAGTAACTTGTTCCTGTAACTTGGTTGTCTCTCAGGTCCTCATGTATACTTCACTTCCATTTGATGATGGATTGCTGCTGTGCATATCCTACTTCATGACTCTGTGGGCCAGATAATGCCCTGCTCATAATGGAGCATAGTAATGTTGTCAAATGTTCATTTTCCACTAAGGCCCTATAGCAGGTCAAGGACTATCTCTCCAAGGGAGAATAGTTGCCTACAGTTGATGTTAGAGCCTTGCTCCAGAATACCAAGGGGCTTCTCTGTGATTCACCTTCAGAGACCTGCCAAAGGCTCTGAACAGCATCCCTGTCAGTCACTGACACCTCAAGTACCATCAGGTCTGCTAAATCACATGGTCTATGCCTAGAGCAGCCTGCGCAGCAGCCTGGACCTATTGAAGAGCCTTCCCCTGTTCCAGGCTGCACTCAAAGCTAGCAGCTTTCTGAGTATTTGGTATATGGGCTAGAGGAACACCCACTGAGGAATGTGCTGTCTCCAAATCCAGATAGATCCACTGTCTTAGTTATTTTTCTGTTGCTTGGTTATGGTATGAAGAGACACCATAACCAAGGCAGCTTATAAAAGAAACAGTGAATTGGGGCTCACCACAGTTTCAGAGGGTGAGTCCATGACCATCATGGTAGAGAGCATGGCAGCAGGTGTACAGGCATTGTGGTAGAGCAGTAGCTCAGAGCTATGTCCTGATCTACAAACATGAGGTAGAGAGGTAACTGGGGATGTTGTGGCCTTTGAAACCCAAAGCCTGCCCCCAGTAACACAGCACCTGCATCAGGTCTTCCCCCAGTGACACAGCACCTCCATCAAGCCTTCTCCAGTAACACACCACCTCCAGCAAGCAAGTCTGTATCCAGTGACACACAACCTGCAACATGTTCACACCTCCCAGTTCTTCCCTAACTTGGGACCAAGTATTCAAACATGCTTGTGGGAGGACAGTCTCATTCAAAACACCGCATCATTAAGCTTTGTGCTTTTTTGGTGGTGGGAGAAGCCAGGTTCAGTAACTTACTCTTCATCCAGGAAGGAATCTCAGCATGCCCCAGCACTGGACTCCTGGAAGTTTCACTGAGGTAGAAGGCCTTTGAATTTGGTTAGATTTAGAGGAGTCTCATCCTCTGATGTGCATGTGAATTACCAATAAGTCCAAAGTGTTGGCTCCCTCCTGCTCACTGCTCCAATCCACATGATGTCATCAGTATAGAGGACTAATGTGGTATTTTGTGGAAGAGATGGATAATCAAGATCCTTCAAACTAGGCTATGAAACCAGGCTGGAGAGTTAGTCTACCATTAAGGTAGAACTGAAGGGATATTGTTGGCTTTGTCAAAAAAGCAAATTGCTTTTGGTGGTTGTAATGGACAAATATAGAAAAGGGCATTTGCTAAGTTAATAGTTGCATACCAAGTACCAGGAGATGTGCTAACCTGCTCAATCAAGTCCAGCCACAGGGTCACTGCTTAAGTTTTCAGCAAGTCAGCAGTATGCTCCAGGATCTGATAAGCCAGACAGGAGTGTTAAAGGGAGGGGAGGCACCACCCCTGCATCTTTCAACTTTTTAAGGTGGTATTCATTTCTGTCATTCCTCCAGGGGTGTAATGTTGGCTTTGGTTCACTATTATCCCTGGTTGAGGCAACTCCAATATATCTGGCCTTTCCAACCATAGTAGTTGTTACTCCACAGGTAATGGAGAAATGTGAGGATTCTGTCAATTTCTAATTATATCTATGTCCATCATACATACTGGGATTGGAAAATAATTATAGGACGAGTTTGGAGATCCACTAGCCCTGCTGTAACCCTGAAATTAGCCGAGACTCCATCGGTCCCTGACCTCCACCTTACTTAAACCGGGTGGCCACAATATTTCTTGTGGTCTTTCAGAATCCGTGTCAATCAGAACCAGTATCCAGTACCCCTGAAAAGCCTGACTAATTTCTTTTCCTTGGTGTATGGTTTGCCTTGTGAAAGGCCACAGGTCCCTCCAGGGAAAGATGGGAGAAAGTCTGACAGTAAAACTCTTATATATTTCATCACAGTTCTTCCTGAAGGGATTTTGAGGACCAATCAGCAACCTAGCTGTTCTTCATTCTCAGGTTTCTAGGTTTGCAAACTGCCTCAAGCCTGAAATTGGTTCATGAACTGAGATTCCATATTGCAATGATCAAATATGGGCTTTATTTGTTTGGGAATTTTTTTCTGCTTATACAGATCAAACAAAAACATTATAGACTTTTTATCTATATCTTTCCTGGAGACTGAAGAATCTATATGAATCATGCCACCATGATTTTGCTTGTATTGCTGGTCATAGTTCAGGCTATAATGTACATCACTTTGCTTGGCTGCCATGATGGTAATTACAATCACCTTACCTGAGTCAGTCAGTGTTGCCAGGTAGCCCCTTCCATCGCGTTCATCACATCCAGTTGACTGCAGCCTCTCCCATTTTAAGGTGTCCCACAAAGAAAATGTCCATGACAAAACTTCCTGTGTGCAGATGCCCTGTAAACAGGGGTACACTGAGACATGGGTAGAAAGGCTTGTTGGGAACCAAACTGCCAAGGCTGTGGGGTAGGGTGTGACAAGAGAGAAGGGCAAAATGCCGGATTTTATATGAAAATGAGCATGGCAGGAATTTTTTTCGCTGGTACAAGCTGTTCAGGTTGACATGACTGGGAGCTAGATGACGTTGTTTGAGGTAGCTGACTAAGGAGGACAGATTAAGGAAGGTTCCTAATGGTTTAAGGGATGTTCCTCTGTATCTAGTCATAACTTTTATGCTTACCTGGCCTAAGTTTATTGGACTTTGTTACCTGTTACCAGCACTGCCATGTTTTGGTTTTTTTGTGAGACAGGGTTTCTCTGTGTAATGGTCCTGGCTGTCCTGAAACTTGCTTTGTGGACCAAGCTGACTTCGAATTCACAGAGATTCTCCTGCCTCTGCCTTCCAAGTGCTGGGACTATACATTTGTTCACACGGTGACATTTATCAGGTGTGTGTGTGCCAGTGACTCGTACACACATACACACTCGTGATTTATTAGAGTAGTTTATAGGTTCAGATCTCACTAGTTCAACAATGATCATCCCCAGCAGAAGGGCTGGTCATTATTTAGTCCAGGAGGCTGGATGTCCCAGCTTGTTTTCTGTCTGTTTAGTATCTCAGGGATATAAGTCTAATACCAGTGAAGGAGTGCCTCAGCAGAGTGAGTGCAGGCAGAAAGGAAAGCTGCTGTCTCTCATGTCCTTTCTTGTGGGCTGCCCAGCTTGTGCCCAGCGTGGGGTGGGTGGGCCCTCCCAGAACAAATGCTCCAATCAAGAAAATCTCTCACAGGTGTGCCCGGCTGCTTGGGTTTTAGTTATTACAGATGCAATCAAGTTGACAACTAAATTACCCATTGCAATTGTCCTTTCATAGTGAAATTAATTTACAGTTAGAGAGTATGAAACAACCATGGGTTGCCGAGGGTAGGGTGTGCAGGGTGTACGTGCAGTCATGTTGGGAATGATGCTAGGCTCCTGTCTCACATAGAGTAAGGCTAACTTTCTCTTTGTTGCTATAGCTTTCTTTAGAACAATGTGTAGTCTGTAGTTAAGTTAAAAAAAAAAAAAAATCCTAGAAATGGCCAAAGCTTTCAACTCCTTTAGTCACCATTGAGAATGTGAAATGTTGTCTGCTGGCTTAGGACAGTGTCTGACTGACAGTACTGGATACTGTCCATCTCCCTAGATGACACTTCTGGAGGGCAGCATTGCAGTCAGTGGGACCTTTGCTTACGTGGCCCAGCAGGCCTGGATCCTCAATGCCACTCTCAGAGACAACATCCTCTTTGGCAAGGAATTTGATGAAGACAGGTAAGACATGTTTGGTTTCTGTCATCTTTCCTTTGGCTGTGTGTGAGAGAACGCAACCCCCATCAGTAGGCTTTTTTTGTTACCAGGTCCCTGATTCTCTGTCACTTTGTGTCCTTCAGATACAACTCAGTGCTGAACAGTTGCTGCCTACGGCCTGACTTGGCCATTCTCCCCAACAGCGACCTGACTGAGGTACAAACCTTCTGTCCCTGACAGGCCACCATGGCTGTCAGCAGGGAGGGCTTTGGGGAACTTTGCAAGGGCATATCAGAATTCCTTCCTAGGAGTGCATTTTCTAGGAAAGAACCATACAGGGAGTTTTACTTTCATGAATCTATGTTAATAAAGTATTTGTTAACAGCACAAGAATATCAACACTGCCTGTTTAGATATTTACACACTTAAATAGTAGTGAGTATACCTAAATATATGTCATGCAATTCTTAGATATATCCCATTCGGATTCCAAATAGTTTTGGTTTTACTCTGTTTAAATATTATTTAGCAGGGTGTAGTGGTGCATGCCTTTCATCCTAGAACTTGGGAAGCAGAGGCAGGTAGAAGCCAGCTTGGTCTACATAGCAAGTTCCAAGGCTGTATTGTGAGACTCCTTTTAGAGGTGGAGGTGTTGGAAAGAATTGTGTCAGTCAATACATGTTGAGCTTCTTTCTCACATTGTATCTGCCCTTCACTAGATCAGGAGAGCCTTCGAGTAATTCTCTCCTCTGGCCCTCACAGCCTCTGTGTCCGACTCTGACCTCAATTAAACCCTAAAGCACATTTGGTAAAGGTTTAATTAGTTCCTAGGTTCTCAAATCTGGGTCTCAAGGTTGGGAACTTGTTAGAAATGCACATTGTTAGGTTATACTCCTGAGCAATTTGTTTTTATAAGCTTTGCAGATAATTCTGATACATACCAATTTGAGGACCTCTGATTGATAGCATGTTTTGTTTTTTATTTTTTCTCCTAACAATAGCATAAAAACAACAACAGAAAAACCAGTGCCATTTCATGACTGAATTATTAGTTTGTTCACATAGCGGCATTTGTCTGGTGTTTGTGCCAGTGTTTAGTGGTTGCTTGGTTTGGGAATAGGACAATAGTCTGTATGCAGAAGAAGCCTGTAGTTAAAGGGGTGATAGACTCAGGTAAATTGGCACAGAATAAAAAGAACCTTCTGTGGATATGAAGAGGAGGAGATTGGGGGAGTTTCCCAGGAGAGACGATACCACAGTCAAGCAGGCACAGTGCGGCAAATGCATGATGTCATGTGGGTTCATAATGTACATGTTGTTTTAAATCTCAGGGGATGGGAGGCTGTATGGGACTGTCTAGATTCTTTCAGGGTTCTTGAAGAGCTTTATGCAGGGATGAAGAATGGCCAACTTTTTGTTTCAGAAACCTCTTTCTGTGGAAGAGAGTCACTGGGCAGTGTCAAAGTCACATTTAGGTCTGACTGATACTTAGATGGTTGTGGGGGATGAGACTCCCTCAGTCCCTAGGAGGATCATACTGGCCCTTTATACAGGCAGGGAACCAATGTCAGCTTGGGCAGGGGGGAGGAGGAAAGATGACTGGGTGACTCCTAAACACTGTTCTGGATTTAAGATAGAGGATTCCCTTTGCTTTTGGGGTCCCAGATTGGAGAGCGAGGAGCCAACCTGAGTGGTGGTCAGCGCCAGAGAATCAGCCTTGCTCGGGCCTTGTATAGTGACAGGAGCATCTACATCCTGGATGACCCCCTCAGTGCCTTAGATGCCCACGTAGGCAACCACATCTTCAACAGTGCTATCCGGAAGCACCTCAAATCTAAGACGGTTCTGTTCGTCACACACCAGTTACAGGTATGGTACCTTCTCTTCTAGGTTGTTCATGTAGGCTTGGTATGAGGAGGTGGGCTTGGGCCAGGTATCTCTGAGACAGTTGGAGATTCCTAGAGTTAACCGTTCCCGTCCTTAGCAAACAGACTCCTGACCTGTAGAGTCCGGGATAGATTAGTTGGTTGAGTGTACTGTGGAAGCCTCTGTAGGTAAGACAAGCGCAAATTGCACTTACCCCATCAGCCTGTGAAGGCCGCAGTCTCACAGAACTGCTCATGACTCCTGCTGTCTGAGTTGTTAAGTTAAATTTGGGGGCCCACTTTTCCTTTTGCTTCAGAAAACTTGTAAATTCTTTGTACTTTTGCATGTAGTGAAAGGATTTGAATTAATTAGTTAATTTCTATGAGACAGAGTCTCACCGTATATCCCTGACCTGGTTTTCTCTATGTAGACCAGGCTGGCCTTAGCCACCTCTTCCTCCTAAGTGTGGGGATCAAAGGCTTGTGCCACCATACTCAGCCAGGATTTGAAATTTAATGGGAAGTTTGTGTAGCTCCACCCTCAGAATACATAAGACATACTCTATGGCCT
Source organism: Sigmodon hispidus (assembly GCA_004025045.1). NCBI lineage: Eukaryota > Metazoa > Chordata > Mammalia > Rodentia > Cricetidae > Sigmodon > Sigmodon hispidus. The sequence goes on from PVIH01007537.1 coordinate 87,125, forward strand.
GTGTCATAGAGTGTAGTAAACTAAAACACAGGCTACTGGTCTTGACACTGTTAACACTAAGGACCAGTAGTCCGTCCGTCCCCCCCACCATTTTGACAATCTAAAATAGCCTCATGTTATCAAATGGGCAGCCAAACCATCTTGGGCTGAGACATACTGAGTTAAGATTGGATATTTGAGTATATTCGTATTAGTATCAGCAATTCCATGTTGTCCTTGCCATTATGTCTAGTACCTTGTTGACTGTGATGAAGTAATCTTCATGAGAGAGGGCTGTATCACAGAAAGAGGAACCCATGACGAGCTGATGAACTTAAATGGAGATTATGCCACTATTTTTAATAACCTGTTGCTGGGAGAGACACCCCCAGTCGAGGTAAGGTTTGCTGGGTCTGTGCGTCTTGTTTCTACACAGGGAGAGGTGTACACTGGAGCGAGAGGAGGATGAACTCTGTGCCTGAGGTGTCCATGACCAGACTTCTGTGCTCTGTTCACCTGCTCATCCTGTGGGAGAGCAGGATGAGGGGTGAGACAGTGTGCTAGTGTGTAGTCTCAGCTCCTTAAACCGTGGCTAAAGCAGTGAGGCACTCTGCGTGTACATGTGAACAAGGTATCAGGAGGGAATTAAATGCTACATACATTTGGAAATGGCCCATGGTGTCTTGGATCCTGATTTGGCACTTAGGTGCCTGGTTCCTGGGTCAAGTCCTTTAGATACCATTCCATTTGTCATTTTATTAGTGTCTTGTGGCCAACTATGATTCTGTCTCCCTTTGAGGGGAGGAAGCCGAGGCTCAGCTGAGTTGAGTTGAGCTGATGAGGATGGTTTTATCCTAGGTTTCTTCCCAAGCCTTCCTTCCTGCAGGATTCAAGCAGGCTGAATGGATGTGTAGAGCAGTCACAGAAGCCTGCCTTCCTTCTTGACAGTGTCCTGGTGACTTAGGCTCGGTTCAAGCTGCCATGTTTCCTGCCAGGTTATTTTGAGCCTAACAGAGTGAAAGGACATTATTGGGACCCTCCCTCGTGTCTTACCTCAGTGTTTCACTTTTGTAATTTCACATGCAGTGCAGGTAACCATCCATAACTGGTTTGTTAGGCTGTTTGATACTTCCAGCCTTCCTGGGATCACCAGTGACATCCAAAGAGACACTCAGATCCAGATTTAAGTTTTATGATCTGCTCTGACTTCTGGGAAGCTTTGGACTCTCCAGATGTTTCCTCATCACTGTAAAATCTGAGGGGAAAATAAGAAGAGAAACTAAAATATGGAATTGTCCAAAGAGCAAAAGATAGATACTGAGCAGCCAGAATTTTTTAGCTGGGAAGCCTGCTTTCTAAATGTCATTTACAAGTCTAGCAGGATGGTTCAGTGGATAACGGTTCAGCCAGAAGTTTCTAGCCTGGCCTAGCCCTAAGGTCTGGGCTGGCCTACAGCTGCTTAGTCCCAAATAGTCACACAAAGTCTTACATTAATTACAAACTTAACTCATTTTTATTAATCTATGTATTGCCATGTGGCTCTGTGGCTTTACTGATGTGGTGTTCCATTACATCTTGCTGTCTGGGTGACAGCTTGTAGCATGTATGTGACTCTGCCTTCCTTGGATTTCCCACCTGCTTCTAAGCTGCCTTGCCATAGGCCAAAATGGCCTCTTTGTTAACCAGTGGCAATAAGGCACATTCACAGTGTACAGAAAGACATCCCACATCACATACTCTTTGCAAGCCTGGCCACTTGGGTTCAAGTCCCAGGACTCCCCAGGCTGTCCTCTGTCCTCCCTGTGTGTGCATGTCATGTGTCCCCTGACACATATCATTAAAGTTGCATTGACTAAGTAATATGTAATATGCTTCCCCCAGTAAGTGATCTACAGATGGTAATACCTCTTTAGATACTTATACAGCACAGTGAATATATTTAGAAGCCTGTCTTCTGTCCCAGATACAGCTCTATCTAGATTTTATAGTTTGAAATTTTTACTGTATATTTAGAAACTCTTAAGTGATAAGCCTGCTGGGCTGGAGAGATGGCTCAGCTGTTAAGGGCTAAGCTCACAACCAAAAATATAAGTGATAAGCCTGCTGAGGATATGATATATCATATAAAATTGAATTCAGTGACTTGCATGGAGGAAACTTTCTAAAGATATAATAGGAACTTGACAAGGAGAGCATTAAATTGGTTTTTTTGCTGGTAGTATTTCTTTTTCATTTTTTCCCTCAGATTCAGTTTGATAAATGCTTATTTATTACTGTCTCTGTGCCCGATTCTGGGTACTTATGGCACTAGGCACTGAGCAGTTGGATAACGTTGTGTGAGAACTCACCCTTGTCTTAGAAGGATGTTAGTTAGGTATTGTAGGACAGAACATGCTTTTAGGCTCTTACAAGTGATTCTAACCAGATAACCACACTGTACTAAAAGAGTCCCAGGGAACACAAGCCTTTATTATTATTATTATTATTATTATTATGAATAAAGTCTCATATTTTTATCCATGTATCACCTTGTTCAAACTTGCTTCCCCCTCCCGCCCCTCCTGGTCACTCTCTCTTCTCCCCATCTCCTTATCTCCTCCCCAGCAAGTGCAGGAGGTCCCAAGGTCCCAAGGTGGCTTAGTTCAGCATCCATTCCATGCAGATCCACTTTGCTCATCCCAACATCAAGACTGGGTCAGGTGGAACACAAGTTTTATTGCAGAGGAATATAAGTTGCTTTTAAAGGCAGTATTTGGCTTTTCACCAAGATGGCACTGAAAGTGAAGAAGGAAGCTCCTGCCCTTCCCAAAGCTGAAGCCAAAGCAAAGGCCTTGAAAGCCAAGAAGGCAGTGCTGAAAGTTGTCCACAGCCACAAGAAAAAGAAAGTCCATATGTCACCCACCTTCCAGCGGCCCAAGACCCTTAGGCTCAGGAGGCAGCCCAAATACCCTCAAAAGAGCGCGCCCAGGAGAAACAAGCTTGACCACTATGCCATCATCAAGTTCCCCCTGACCACTGAGTCAGCCATGAAGAAGATAGAAGACAACAACACACTTGTGTTCATTGTGGATGTCAAGGCCAACAAGCACCAGATCAAACAGGCTATGAAGAAACTCTATGACATAGATGTAGCCAAAGTCAGCACCCTCATAAGGCCTGACAGAGAGAAGAAGGTGTATGTTTGATTGGCTCCTGATTATGATGCTCTGGATGTCACCAATAAAATTGGGATCATCTAAACTCAGTCTGGCTAATTCTAAATATACTTTTTTACCATAAAACAAACAAACAAAAGGCAATGTTTAAATCCATCTGAATGGGGATGTCCATGACTGAGACTGGAACAAGGAGGGGTCTTAGCTTAGACAGAGGTTTGAACAGAACTGGGAATCTGAACTGTGCTGAAGGATGGTGTGAAGTCAAATGTGGCTGGAGGGCAGGAGCCATGGGAAGTAGTGAAGTAAGAGAGGAGCTAACAACCATCAGTCAGGCAAAAGCAAGACTCAGACGGTGGCAGGTCAGAGAGAAGAGTGCACGTGACTTCAGTGATACTTAATCTCTGGGACACATTGGAGAAGAACGTAGTAAACCTATCTGGTTTGGGAGCTTAGCCCTTGAATAGCTTAGTGGAGAATAAATGTCAGCAGACTAACAGGATGTGAACTTGGATCCCAAAAGATGGAAGGGATTGAGTTAGTGCAAGAAATTACTGTAGGCGGCATTCTTAAGAAAATAGGTGTGCCAGGCATGGTGTCTGGGTGTTGTATTTGGTTTCTTGCCCAGCCTTTCCAGTCCAGCCCTGTGGCCTGGACCTGCAGACCGGCAGACTGGCAGTCCCACAGAGACACACAGACACTTATATTAATTTTTTGCTGATTGACCTAGGGCCCAGGCATATAACTTTCTAACTCCTTCATCTTAACTCAACCCAGGATTCTTAGCTTATTCAGCCATGCAGCTTGGTACCTGTTCTTAGAGCAGTATTTCAGCTTCTTTCCTCTGCTTCTGTTGGCAACTCATTCAGCTCTCTCTGGCATCTCTGCTCTGCTCTGAGATGTTCCCAAAGTTTTCTTAGTCTGGTAGCCTCACCCACACTTCCTGTCTGCCTCTGGCCAATCAGCTTTTTATTAAGCTAGTGGGAGGGACAGATATTTACAAAGTACCATAATCCCACAGCACCAGCCTCTGGGCTGTGATCCCACCATTATTGAGGCTGTGGATTAGACACAGAGACCCAGTACCAAAAATAAATAAGAACTTGGGTGTATCTTTTATTTATATTACTAGCTCAATGAATGGTTCTCTAGTGTGTGTCCTGTAGACATTCACCTGGATGAAGATCTTATGACTGGAGTATTTTTTTTAATGTTATTAGATTAATTCAAAAAAGGAAACTAATGGTTCACAGAAGAAATCCCAAGACAAAGGCCCCAAACCAGGGTCAGTGAAGAAGGAGAAAGCAGTGAAGGCAGAGGAAGGTAAGAAGACATTTGTGAAAGTTTGTATGTCATTTTTTAGGGATAATGATGTGAGGAGGCAGAGCCATGTTGCTGTGTTACACTTCTAGAATAACTGAATTCACTGTTAAGTGACGGCCCTGGGGTGTGCTCAGACAAAGGAGTCAGGTAACCTTTGACCTCTTGCCTTTCCTGCAGACCAAAGGTGGAGTCAGCTGTGGGTAATTACAGCTGAGCTGAGTCATCCTGGGAGAGCCTGCCTTCTGATTACCCCTGTGCTTGAACTGAAATCCTAGTCAGAGCTGGGTGTCCCGTGTGCCTCATCCTCAGAGTCTGTGCTGTACCAGAAGCTTGTTGCCTTGTCCTGGTGCTATTTACAGAGAGCTTCTGAGAAATTACAGGTGGCAGGTTTTTTACTTGGACTTCCTTGCTGGAATCTTGAGAATCTCAGGAGCTATTTGCCATAATGTAGGCATTTTCATGTTTGTGAATTTAAAGTGCATGTCACCTTTGAAATCAGAAGGAAATGGATTGTTAAGTGATCTCTTTGTTGAGTTATCTCCGTGCCGAGGACCTGAATTTTTAGGACAAAAGCCCCAATAAATGGTTCAGCTCTCAGTTTTGAGTATGCCAAGTAATGATGGAAACAAAGAAAGATGTTTGTTTATTCAGCATGGCTACCCTGGGAAGAGGTTCTGAGTGATGCCAAGTTTACCTCCAGCGCGCCCCCCCCCCCCCCCGGGCATGGGCTCTCAGGTGAAATAGAGAGAGAGTTGGGACAATAGTGTTCAATTCTAGTCAGTGGTTCCTGCCCATTCTTGCCCTGGTTTGTAAGGGTTTTTGTAGGATCATTACTTCTGTTCCATGGTGCAGCCCTGCTTGTATGGGTAATCACCCACCCGGGTGGGGATTTGTCTGTCTGTGAGGTTTTGTTCCTCCTGGACTGCAGTCACAGGCCCTTAGCACGCACTCACTCATGTCTTGCAGGTGTCCTGATTATCTTGAACAAGCAGCTTTGTTTACAGAAGCAGATGTGAACCATGCTTCTGCTTCTGTAAACAAAGCTGCTTGTTCACAGTTCCATTAAAATTGTACAAGACAGGATGACCCTTAACAGTCCTTAACTTCTAGGAAGCATTTGTCCTTGACTCAGTGAGGCTTCTAGGTTAGAGATAATTTTGTTTTGTGGACTTCTTGAGCATAGTAATTTTAACTTAAAACATAATGTTAGCCATCAATGAACGTTTAGGAAAATGGCCTAACTTTTGTGCCTTTAGCCTTGAGGGGGGATGAAATAGGCTCTGCTGTTGCATTTAGTACATGTATCTGTGTTACATCAGCCTGTCCCCAGACTGTGACACTGTCCTCAGTGAGATACTGAAAGGCAAGCACCTGTGTGGCCTCATCTTATAGATGATGCTGAAGAAATATTCAATCAATGAGTGTTTTGATAGAAGGTATTTTTGTTATTGTTGTTTTTCAAAGCAGGGTTTCTCTGTGTAGCCTTGTCTGTCCTGGAACTCGATCTGTAGATCAGGCTGGTTTTGAACTCAGACAGGCTGGTTTTTAACTCAGAAATCTGTGTGGGTTTGCCTCCCAAGTGCTGGGATTAAAGGTGTGTACCATCACATCCAGCCAGAAAGGAGTGAATACGAATCTTTGAGGCAATAGGTTTTGTTATTCTGTTGCTGTATGTATGATATAGTTTGAAGGGAATAGCCCTTTTGAAAGGGAAATGCCCCAGATGACTGAAACGAATAGAGAGCACCTGGGAAAAACTACAGTTTACCACTGGACAGTTTTCAGCTCCAGGTTCTGAAAACTGTCAATGATGTGCTCTGGCATTTCTAGAAAGAAATTTAGAGTAGAAAGCGATGTAATTGGCTTTCACTTACCTAATTACATCATTATCTGGCTATCTCTTAGCTAGTTAGCATATATCCAGGCCAATTAGGTCTTCTTGCTGCCCACCAAAACTGGCTCTGTGACATAACTCTGAAGATTGGGTTGTTTGGGCCAAGTATAGCACCTCACGCACATCTGTAGCTTCCGACAGTTTCACTCTCTTCTAAGGTTTTGATTTTCTTTTTTCTCTTTCCCAGGGCAGCTGGTGCAGGTGGAGGAGAAAGGGCAAGGCTCAGTGCCTTGGTCAGTCTATGGTGTCTATATCCAGGCAGCAGGGGGTCCCTTGGCTTTCCTGGTCATCATGGTCCTTTTTATGCTGAATGTGGGCAGCACTGCCTTCAGCACTTGGTGGTTGAGCTACTGGATCAAACAAGGAAGTGGGGTGAGATTACTCATTACAGAGGGTTGTGTCCGATAACCTGCCTTGCTTTCACTAAAAAAAAGCTTTAGAAACATCATGAAATGTTTAGTATGTGTAACTTTGCTTTGTGTATCAGTTAAAACATAATTTAACTGCTATTAAATTATTAGGAGACATAGCAGTTAGCAGGAATGTTCTCAGATGGGGATGTTTAATATAGTCTCACAGAATATAAAAGTCCCAGGCCACCCCAGGGGCTGTCTAACTAGTCATTACAGTAAGCAGGTTCTTTGTGTTCACCCACTAGTAAAAGAAGTGGGTAGCAAGATTGCCTTGTGTTTGCCATGACCATGTCCAAGGTCATTTCCTGTGTTTCTGTCTTTGAGCTGAAAGTGACGTAGGTGTCTCAGGAATCTTACTCCATGGTACCTTACCTCCAAATAGAACACCACAGTATTCCAAGGGAACAGAAGCTTCGTGAGTGACAGCATGAAGGACAATCCCTTCATGCAGTACTATGCCAGCATCTACGCCCTCTCCATGGCAGTCATGCTGATCTTGAAAACCATTCGAGGAGTTGTCTTTGTCAAGGTATACCAGTGAGTGGGCTGTGGTGTATCCCTCTCCCCAGATCATGTGAAAGGCTTGGTGTGGCATATGTATTCTGTTGGGATAGCCCTGATGAAATAATTTGGACCACATTAGTCTTAGGTTTTTCCTATTAGTCACCCATGTCTTCTGATCATTTGTACTTACCCCAGCATTGGGAATGGATGTCCTGTAGAGTGGTCACCTGCATAATAATAATTGGGCCACTCTTGAGTACCTAGATCTCTGTGCCCTGATCATCTTTTCTCTGCTCCCAGGGCACACTGAGAGCCTCCTCCCGTCTCCATGATGAGCTTTTCCGAAGGATCCTTAGGAGCCCCATGAAGTTTTTTGACACTACACCAACAGGAAGAATTCTCAACAGATTTTCCAAAGACATGGATGAAGGTATTCCTCACTGGTCCTTTATTTTATGCTCTGGAGTCCAACCAGTGCTCACCACCTCTAGCCTTCCTGGGTGCCACCCAATACTCAAAATAAAAAGAGAATGTGCAGCTTTGTTTGTCCTAAGACTGAGAACAGAGCTGGATATTTGCATCAAGAATATTTTGAGTTCTCATTCTGCCTGTTTGACCTGTTCTTGGAGTCAGAGGGTCTAGTCAGCAGAGCAGCTTTGGAAGGATAGTCTGCAATCCCAGAATGTACCCACAGCTTCTGATTCACATTCTGCATGCAGCATGGGCTGTGCTGCTCCAGAACTCAGGTCTCCATCATCTAGAATAGAGTATTGCCTCCTTACCTTTTCTGGGGGACAATGGTGCTGCATACAACAGTGGGTGATTCATGTACCGTGTCCTAATCCACACAGTAGCTATAAGGCATCTGTGTTTTACCCATCGAGTGAGTATCCAAGAAGTTTATATCCAGAAAGGCTAAGTAGTTTGGTCCACATCAAACAGCTATTGGGTGACCAAGTTGGGAACGGGGCTCCGAGTTCTTCACCTCAAAGTTGGTGTTTTATGACCACTGCATGGTGGTCATCTTCATAGTAGGAACCTGTCAGCAGTCAGTAGGCCAGTATAAGGCTATGGCCAGAAGTAAAAGGAACCAGGAACAGACTCAGTACCAGAACTGGTGCTTAAAATGTTTCTGTTTCTACATACATGCAGGTACAGTGTGCACATTTGCACGGACACATGCACATACACTCAGACATGCACACCCATGCAAACATACACACACACACACACACACACACACACACACACACACGTACATGCGTACACATACATATGTAACCATGCACACTCAGATTTACACACCTACACACACATACATACACAAACTTATACATGTATGCAGACACATACACACTTGCACATACAGATACACACAGACACACATATACACACATGAGCACATACATGTTTGTATATGCACACACATATGCACAGACACATGCATACTAAGACCTGCACACACATGTACATACACCCACATACAGATGCACACAGGCACACACACAAGCAGAAAGACAAGAGCTATTGGTTCAGCCCTAGTACTGGAGTCTGTGGCAAAAGGATCTAAGTTTAAGGCTATCTTAAGCTTTATACTAAGACCCTTTCTCAAAAAGAAGGAAAAAAGCCCAGCAGTGCTCGTGACATCGATGTGTCTTCATGAAAATGCCTCTGCCCAAAGAAAGGTATGTAGGGAAAGTAGCCAAAAAGACTTGAAGATGTTGCTGCTAAAGGTTCTGTACACTTTTTGATGCTTACATATGTTTAAACTTTTTGTTGGTAAAAACATAGATGATCATAGTTTTCCTTTTGGCATGTTTATTTTCCAAGTATTTTACATACACATATAATCCTTTGTTTTCCAAGTATTTTACATACATATTAGTCCTTTGTAGAGTGAGCGTTTGGCAGGAGTAGAAAAAGCTGAACCAGAACAGGACAATGGAGAAGAGCACTAACACAAAAAAATGACAGCAACCGAGTTTACTTTTCTTTGATAAAAACTGTTAATGTTTTATTACAGAACTTGGAAATTTCATGGAGCCTTATTATACTTTTTTAAAACTATTTAGCTGCATTTTCTTTGTTTGTGAGCCCAAGAGTCTGAAACTTGTTCTCTTGTGGTTTCCACAGTGGATGTGCGACTGCCATTCCAGGCTGAGATGTTCATCCAGAACGTGATCCTGGTGTTCTTCTGTGTTGGGATGATTGCAGGAGTCTTCCCGTGGTTCCTGGTGGCCGTGGGGCCTCTTCTCATTCTCTTCTCAGTCCTACACCTTGTCTCCAGGTACACAGTACACATGCAGGCTCAGAGACAGGCCATAGCACTAGTTTCCTCCTGTGACATAGAACCCGTTCTCTCACAGGGTTCTGATTCGTGAGCTGAAACGCCTGGACAACATCACGCAGTCTCCTTTCCTTTCGCACATCACGTCCAGCATTCAGGGCCTTGCCACTATCCATGCCTATAACAAAGGGCAGGAGTTTCTACACAGGTGAGTGATGGTGGAGGTTAAGGCTTTGAAGGGGAGTTGGCATCTCAGGTGTTACGGTGCAATAAGAAGCCATTCAAGGAAGAGCTTGGGATCAGAAAACTGCTCCCAAAAGGTTATTGATGCAGCCGAACTGTCTGATTAAAACTCAGACACTTGGTAAGACCTTTTCTGAGAAAGTGAGATGACAGAAACACAGACCAGAACAAATGTGGATATATGACATACTGTACTTTGAGAATGTGTGTGTGCATTTAGATATCTCTGAAAGGGTATGTAGGAAACAGTAACCATCTCTAGAAAGAAGGGCTGGGTACCCAGAGACTGGTAAGACAAAGACTAACTTTTCTGTAGTGAGCCTTTTAACACTTGAGGGGCTGCACGGTACCCGCTCTACAGTTGTGAGGACAGGGTTGAGATCCCTTGCACCCATGTAATTGCTAGGTGGGCATGGCATGGCAGCTACCTGTAATTTGAGCCTTAAAGGGCTCAGACAGGAGATCTCTGAGTGAGCTGCTGAGGTAGATTAGCCATGTTGACAAGCTCTAGTTTTGCTTGAGAGTCTCTGCCTCAGTAAATAAGGTGAAAGAATGATCAAAGCAGATTCCTCAAGCCTCCACAGTCATACATGTGCATACATGCTCTGCCCACAAACGTGAAAAAAATACTAAAATTTTCTCTTCTTCTGTGTGTGTGTGTGTGTGTGATGTTAGAATGAGTGTATGTAGCAGGAATCCTAGGAGGCCAGAAGAGGGCATCAGGTCCTCAGAAACTGTAATTAGTCACATATGGTTTTGTGCTACCTTGAGGGTACTGAGAACCAAACCCATTTTCTCCATAAGAACAGTCCACTGAGCCATCTCTCCAGGCCCTAGTTTTTTATTTTTTTAAGTCCTGGTCTTACTATGTTTGCTAATACTTAGAACAGGCTGACTTCAAACTCACAGTGATCCACCTGCTATTGCTTTCTAAGCGCTGAGAGAAAGGCAGCGCCCCCACACCTGCCTTTCTAATATGGGTTTCAGTGTTTCTGGAAGGTAACTAACATTAGGACACCCCATGTCCTCTTATGTGAGGCCTATGCTTCTGAAGCTCTAGGTCATTCTGGCCCTGCACCCTGGACCACTAAAGGTTTGACACCAGCCCACGAGTCAGGTTGTATGGCACTTTAGTTGTCCATTGCCATTCTCTTCCTCACAGGTATCAGGAGCTACTGGATGACAACCAAGCTCCTTTTTTCTTGTTCACATGTGCAATGAGGTGGCTGGCAGTGCGGCTGGACCTCATCAGCATCGCCCTGATCACCACCACTGGGCTGATGATTGTCCTCATGCATGGGCAGATTCCCCCAGCCTATGCGGGCCTTGCCATCTCCTATGCTGTGCAGGTCAGTATCTGGGCTGGAGGTGTTTGGCTGGGGAAGTGTGTATGTTGAGTGATAAAATCCAGTATTGAAATAATCTCCTGTACATGTTAAAGAAATACATGCATTTGTTTATTTGTTTTGAGACAGGGTTTCTCTGTATAGTCCTGGCTGTCTTGGAACTCAGTATGGAGACTAGGTTGGCCTCAAACTTAGAGATCCACCTGCCTCAGTTTCTTGAGTGCCTGGCATAAATATATGCCTTCAATTCCAGCAGTTGGTTGGCACAGGCAATTGGACCTCTGTGATTTGAGGTCAGCCTTGTATACATAGCAAGTTTCAGGGCAGCCAACTAGGGCCCCATCTGAAAAAAAAGGGGTAAGGGGGGATACATCTTCATAAAGAAACATTTGAGAGTGATTTGTAATTGCAGATATATTCACCACTACCTCATCTCTGGCATCTTCTAGTTTCCCCATTTGCTGCTTATATCTACTTTCTGTTTGGGACTTTTGCTTTGCCCAATATTATATGTATAAGATTTCTCATCCCTAGGGATTATTAAAGCTCAGATAGCTTACAATAAATTGGAGAATTTGACCACTGACTATTTAAAGATTTTTGGATGTCAGTCCACAAAAGTAATTTCTATTAAATTTTAAAAGTGGCATTGGAGTTTATTTACGCTTACTTATTTTTATTTTTATGTACATTGGTGTGTTTCTGTATGTGGTTGGTGGATTCCCTGGAACAGGAGTTATAGACAGTTGTGAGCTGCCATGTGGGTGCTGGGACTCAAAGCCCAGGTCCTTTGGAAGAGCAGCCAGCACTCTTAACCACTGAGTCATCAACCCTGAAGTTGTATTTTTAGAGTCATTATATTTTAAAGAGACATAAACTGAAACACTTAAAAGATATCATGATAGAATGTTGGGGCTCTGGTTCCACATATTATGGGGAATGGAACCAAGAGGAGTGGCAATGCAACAATATTGATAATAAATAGATTATTTATTAAGGTAGAGTTTTGGCACATGGGTGTTTATTATACTACTGTACTCTTGTGTGGTTTTGCCTTCTTTTTCATATTGTAAAGATAAAAATGGGGCAAATGAGCTCTAGAGAGCTGTGTCTTCATGGATGCTCTAGTGTCTATCTCCCTCCAGTTTGACATATAGTGAGCAGTGTGGTGCATGGGCTGTGTATTTTCTTTTTTT
>PVIH01007538.1:0-99426 GCA_004025045.1 Sigmodon hispidus
TATCTATTTGGTGTTCTGTAAGCTTCTTGTATCTTTATAGACATTTCCTTCTTCAGGTTAGGGAAGTTTTCTTCTATGATTTTATTGAAAACATTATCTGTGCCTTTGAGCTGGTATTCTTCTCCTTCTTCTATTCCTATTATTCTCAAATTAGGTCTTTTCATGGTGTCCCAGATTTCCTGAACATTTTGAGTTATGGTTTTTTAGTTTTACTATTTTCTTTGACTGATATATCTATTTGAGCTACTGAGTCTTCCACTTCAGAGATTCTATCTTCCATCTCTTGAACTCTGTTTCTTATGCTTGTATCTGTGGTTCCAGCTTTTTTCTTCAGGTATTCTATTTTTATCTTTGCCTCATTTTGTGCCTTTTTTATTGCTTCTATTTGAGCTTTTAGTTCCTGGCATGTTTCTTTCACAGATTTGTTCATCTCTTCCAATTTTTTGTTTGTATTTTCTTCTACTACTTTAAGGCTGTTTTTCATATCTTGTTTGAGAGCTTCGATGATCATCAAAAAGGAATTTTTGGTATTGCTTCCTACTGTTTCCTCTTTATTACTCAGTTTAGGTCCTGTATTTGTATGATCGCCACTTTCTTCAGGAGTTACCTTGTTGTTCTTTGTCTTATTACGTAAGTTTTTGTACTGATGTTTGCCCATGGCTTCAGTGGTTCACGATTAGGTGGCTCCTGGTCAGTTATGGCACTCAGGCTTGTGAGCCTCCTGTCACCTCTCTGAGTGGTGTCTGACTCTTTCCTTCAGGGACCCCTGTTGTTATCTGTTTGCTCAGTTGGTGGTGGAGGTGGGTAGCCATGCAAATTCCCTCAGCAGCAGCTATGGTTATTGTGACAGGCAGACTTTATCTGTGCCTGCTACAGAGTGCACTGGGACTCACTCTGCAGACAGCACCCAGTCCCAGAGGCTGAACCAGATCCGATGGGCCATTTATTATTTTTTTGTATAACAGGAGCATTTATTTTTGTGGCTACTGGCCTATGTTATCTGACAAGTCTCTATAGAAGCAGGGTATTTTTTGGTAAGATCATTTTATCTTGTTTAGGCAGGCTTCAGCAGTCTCTATTTTTTATCTTGCTAGTCTATATTGGACACAGAGTACACTGACAGCCATCAGGGCAAGTGCCGTCCTTTGCCCTTCAGGCCATTATTTGTCAAATTAGACAATCTTTTTGTAAGGTGTTTGTGATGCTCAACACCACTTTGAGAAAGGAATGGTGATGCCAGGAGTTGTCGTGTCTTTTAAGGCCAAATTTGACATATTAAAGTCTTGAATGCCATATTCTCTTGGTCTATGAAGTGGTTGAAGACGTTTATCTATTTGGTATATTTTAACATGTTTTTGAAATGCCTGAGTATTTTGACTGTTAGGTGGCAAATCTGAGTAACCATAATCTGAAATCTTAATCAACCAAGAAAGTGAGTTGTGGAGAAGAAAAAATGATCTGATGTGGTGGGAGAAGGTTGGGACCTTGAGTAAGAATACACAGGAATGGACAAAAAAAATTGAGAGGGAAAGCTGAACACAAAGTAAATATATGTGTTGCAATCTTATTTACATTATCACCCTTGATAAGTCATGCTTATGATTTTTATCTTCTTTGTAGTTATTGTTAACTTATCAGCATTTTAAATTCATTTTACTGTTTTTCTTGATAAATACAAAATAAATAAAGAAGAAAAAAAATAATAAATGACTGTCCAGGTAGTTAACTGTCATTATCTTCTCCTAAATTTTAAAAGTTCCTTTATCATACTTTCAACTTCAGATATATATTTTGCTTCTCAGGTCTTCATGGTGTTAAAGACTAAATAGTTAAAATTGTTATTACTTCACATCACAACAAAGACACTCAGATATTAAAACTTTATTGTTCAAAATAAACAGCCTTAAAACAATCCTTGTACATTTCCTCATATCAACATTTTAAACATTAAATTACACCTTATATTTATTGTTTGTTAGGAGTAGTTTGACCTCACTTATATTAATACCTTTCTCCTCCCCAGACACCACCTTATGATGATCCCTATAATATATAGTTGTATACTTAGTTTAAAATCTTCTTAGTTAGACAAAGGGGGAGATGTAGTGGGAATCTAAAGCTACGCTTCAGAGTGCTGGAGCCAAGCAGGGCGTGGTCAACTAAAAAGTGGTCAGAAGTGAAGCACCCGGAGAGGAAGAGGCGGAAGAGGAAGTGGAGCTGGTGCTTGATTTCTAGTTCGGGGGCGGACCGGGCGGTTGGAACTCTCCGGCGAGCTGCTTCCACAATCTTTTCACCCTTTAAACAAAACCTTTCTCTATAAGTGATTTTTAAATAATAAATATTACTTAATATATATCTCATGGCGAGTTAATTATCATAATAATACTATCCTTCCATAGGGAATTCTTAGCCTCATTACTGAATTGTGCTGCTATCTCAGGGCCTGAAAAAGAAATATTTGGTGACAGAAAAAGTTTTATTATATTATTATATCATATAATATATTATATAATGATATAATAGTTAATTGTTATAGACATGTGAATGCCAGAGAACATTGACAATTAGTATACACATGATAAGCAGCCTAGAAAAGCTCAGAACCCAAAAAACATGATATGTGGAGAAATTTGGCATGAGAGGGATAACAGGGGAATGGGAGAAGGTGAGCGAGAGGGAGCCAGGATAAGATTTTAAAAGTAGGGGAAGATGTCCTGCTGAGTACCAGGAATGGACAAAATAGGAGTCAGGTCTGGAGAACAACAAAGGTAGTCTGAAAGGAGATAAATTTGTGCAGAGGTGGAACAGGTAAAGGCAGCCTAATGGCAAAAGATCATGGAGCCCTGGTAAAGAGTGTAAAAGCAAACAGAAGGTGATTTCCAGTTTGCATGTTTTTCCTCATCAAGGCTCACTGCAGCTCCACATCCAGCCAAACAAAGAATCCAAGTCAAAGATATCTATAGCTTGCTTACTCCATGCTTCAATACATCTATTGAGCACTCTCAAGGTAGCTCTGAGCCAGAACTACATGTTGCATCACATGCTGATGGACAACACAAAGAATTCCAGTATCTAGAAGGAGGCCCCAGGAGCACTGTGCTTCCCTGTAAGTAAATATGATGAAAACCACAGAGTTACTGTGCAGAGAAAATGAAAAATATTCAAAACCAGGTATAAAAACCTTGAAGTGAGAAAGCCTGAATTTTTTTATTTAGAGGCAAGCAAACATGTGTCCTTAGAGAATTCACTTCTCCCTGTTCCTTTCCTCCTGACTGTAGCTCAGTATGCTTTGCAGCCAGTGAACTGAGGTGGACAGAATTGTAATATCAACATGCCCCAGCCTCTCACTAATTCTTATCCTTAGACATACTGTCATCTGGAAGCCCTTTGTTGATTGCATTTTCTCAACTCAAATAACCCCTACTAGTCTATATTGAAAATTAAAAGGAACACTGCAGGTTTGTAAAAGTCTGGGTTTTTGCTAAACTTTTCATTTACACACTGAAAGAGGTTCAACACAGGGTCCTTTGACATAAACTCAGGAACGTTTTTTTGTTTGTTTGTTTGTTTGTTTTTGTTTTTGTCTGGACCCTGAGTAAATGACAGTATATAATTAATTAGCTACAAAAAAGGACTTGTACCAACAAAATCTGCCTTCATTACAAACTTCTTTAATGTTTTTCACTTAATTTTTGTTCTGGACATAGCAAATGTTAGGAGCAACCACATTTGTGGCCCTGAATTTCCCTGACACATTGTCATGTCTCTGTTCACTATTACAACTGACTGTGTTTGCTCTAGCATCCTTCTTTTCCCAAGGAAAAGTATATATGGCTAAAGAATTTTCTATGTGTCTAGATAGCAAACTCTTTAGTGTACATTTTAATAGAACTTTATTCAGACATAAGATTGTATAAGTTATGCCAAGAATCAACTGTCACACTTAGATTATTGAGGTGCACTAATAAGCTCCCCCAGAGTATCTTCCATTTATATTGGTCAAATATTCTCTGAACTACCTTTGGTGAGATTTAAAGACCTCAGTGTTGTCAAAGTTTCAGGAATAAGTGGCCATGAGCCTGTGATGTTTTAGTGGCATAAACTTTGTGGTCCTTTAAACTGATACAACCTAGATATTTTCTAGGTATGTAATGCATGAATAACATGTAATGATGCTCACAGTAAAATCTCATATAAACAAATTTCTCAGAACAGTTCATGTATCTCTATTAACAAATGACTATGCAGAATAAATATTAAAATATTTCATCTGTTGCTTCATCAAGGTTGAATAGAGATGCTGACTTATGTTCTCACTAGAGTCTTCCTATTTTCCTAGTAAGTGCTACTAACTATCCTGAGTGACTTCTCACACTTTACATTGTGATCCTATTGTTTCTCAGTAATCAGCAAAACAAACTGCTACTATTTCTTCTATATTTAATTCATGAGTGATGGTCTGGGCAATCATTCTAAACTTGTTATAGAAGACCATTCTGAACTCTACCTAAACACAACAGCCTGGATTCAACCCTCAAAAGACAAAGGAGGCTGTTGAAAGATTAAGGAGCCAAGAGTTGGGCTGTTAGGCCAAAAGATCAAACTTAAGTAATTTGAAATTTAGACTAGTAGTCCACCACCCTGTTTCAAACTCTTCCAATTTTAAACATCTCTGCAAAAAGCCCAAAGTTTCCTTATAGCTATTACAAAATACAGAAATGATACAGAAATGCTTCAAGGTGAGCCAGTGTATACATAGAAATCATTCTTGCTTTTCTTGAATATCAAAGTAGTCAGGAATTGTGTAGTTTTTCCTGCTGCAAGACTTTTCCTGGGACACACTATAAGGCTTCCAGGTTCCATGGACCTTGCTGGACAAAGGACCCCTCAACTATCATATTTGAGTTAAAGAAACACTAAGCTCTAATAGGTCATATACATTTCAACATCTTATTGCTGATAAATGGTTAAATGATTTTTAAGAAAACGTTACTGTAGATTTGTGTGATGACATTTCCAAAGCTGATTAAATGATAAAGATCATGAGAGTGATTTCATATATTCAGTAGATTATCATTAAATATGATGGCATTAAAAATGGTAATGAGGGTTATGTAGACTTCCTACTTAAAGAAGTATAACTTTAGACCTGTGTTTCTGTCCACATCTTTCTTACCCTCTCCTCTAATGTCCTGTACTCTGTAAACATGTTGTTAATTTCATTGTTCTTCAAGTCTACCTTTCCAAGATGGTCTAGGTCCTCTGAAACCCTAACCAATACATTAAAACAATTCTGTACATAAGTGTCTTCCTCATTGACATATTTGTTGATTCATGAGAAAAATATTAGAGACTCATAGAGCATCATACACCATTGAATAGATGAATTTCATAGTCATGAAACAGATAAGAGAGTTAGCATAGGCTTTACTCCTAGATTCACAGTGCTCTCAAAACCTCACATGCTATCACCTTTTGCTCCTCCAATGTTCTGAAAAGTGGTATATAGAATTTCCTTGTAATGAAGAAGTTAGCAAGTTTAATTAAAATGGTAATAAATGCAGATAAGTTTAAACTTGAGACTAGCTAACTATTACACTTAGCTTAACACATATTTCTATTAATTTTTACCATATGTATCATGCCTTGTTACCTATTTTTCTATATGTCCTGTTTCCTTGTTGACTGGCTGACATCTCTTGTGATTCTACCTTTCTTCATCGCAGTAGCCTCAGTTTGATTGACCCATTAAGTTTATCTGCCTTGCTATAGGTCATTCAGCTGAGACTAATACATACTCATAATGTACATAAGGATTTTTTTACATCATATAATTACTCTTTGCAGATGGACAGGGAAAGATGATGCTAATGGGCCCAGGCAGCTATCCTTAAAATGTATTAAATATTAAACAAAAATGATTTCTATTGATCATTTTATATGAGCACAAGTTACCCAATAGAGATGACCTCTTTTTATTTGCAGATTCCAAGGTAATATATTTTGATGATTCTTGAATTCTGTTTCTATTAGAAATCATTAAAACCTGTAATAAGCAGAGAGCGAAGTGTGTATTTTTGTGTACTTGCCTAAAATGCGCATCACTAATTAGAAAAACACCAACCATAATCCAAGAATGAATGACATAATTCAGAGACTAGTATGACCCAAACACATACGTTCTGGGCTGATGTGACTCTACAGGAGAAATAGATGATAGGATAATCACAGGCTTTCTCTGCTCTACTGTAGATTACATGCTAGAAATGTTTATAAATGACACATGGAATTTTTGCAATTTCAACCATGGTCAGAAGTAAGTGTTGTTTTCTATTAGCTAGCACTTAAAACTAGTCAAATAAATACAATGGATACAAAAACAGAAGCCATCCTTCTGTTGCATACAAGAAACACACCTCAACCTTAAAGACAGACACAGGCTCAGAGTAAAGGCTTAGAAAAATTTTCTTCAAGCAAATAGCCCTAAGAAACAAGCTGGGGCTACCATCCTAATATCTAAAAAAGTAGACTTCAAATAAAAATCAATTAAAAGAGACAATGATGGACATTACTTACTCATCTCAGGAAAAATTGATCACAATGAGATCTCAATCCTGAATATTTATGCCCCTAATATAAACGCACCTATCTAAGTAAAAGATACACTACCAAAGCTCAAATTCCACATCAATTCTCACACCCTAATAGTGGGAGACTTCAATACCACACTTTCACCCTTGGATAGGTCAACCAGACAGAATCTTAACAAAGATATAAGGAGTCTAACAAAGGTTATGATGCAAATGGATTTAATATATATTTACAGAAGCTTCCAACCAAAAACAAAGGAATATACATATTTCTCAGCACCACATGAAACTTTCTCCAAAATTGACTACATAATTGGTCATAAAGCAAATATCAATACATACAAAAAATAGAAATAATTCCTTGTATCATGTCAGACCACCATGGCCTAAAGTTAGAGTTCAACAATATCAAAAATCAAAGAAAGCCTACCAACTCGTGGAAATTAAGCATTACTCAACTGAACCATCTTTGGGTTAATGAAGAAATTAAGAAAGAAACCAAAGTCATTCTAGAATTTAACAAAAATAAATCCACAACATACCCAAACTTATAGGACACAATGAAAACTGTCTTAAGAGGAAAATTCATAAAACTAGATACCTATATGTAAAACCTAGAGAAATCCCACACTAGAGAATTAACAGCACAGCTGAAAAACTTAGAACAATTAGAAGCAAACTCACCTAGAAGGAGTAGACAGCAGGAAATAATCAAACTTAGAGCTGAAATCAATACAATTGAAACAAAAAGAACAATACAAAGAATCAATAAGTCAAAGAGTTGGTTCTTTGATGAAGTCCACAAGATAGATAAATGCTTATCCAAACTAACCAAAAAGCAGAGAGAGAGTATCCAAATCAACAAATCACAAATGAAAAGGGGGACATAACAACAAACCCCCGGGAAATCCTGAGAATTATCAGGTCATACTTCGAAAATCTATACACCACAAAAGTGGAAAACCTAGAAGAAATGAACAGCTTTTTTGAGAGCCACCATTTACCAAAATTAAATCAAGATCAGATTAAATACCCAAACAGATCTATAACCCTAAAGTAAATTGAAGTTGTCATTAAAAGTCTACCAAGTAAAAAAAGCCCAGGTCCAGATGCTTTCAGTGCAGAATTATACCAGACATTCAAAGAACTACAACCAATATTCCTCAGACTGTTTCACAGAGTAGAAACTGAAGGAATATTGCCATATTCTTTTTATGAGGCCACAATTACCTTAATACTCAAGCTACACAAAGACACAACAAAAAGGAGAATTGCACACCAATTTCCCTCATGAATATTGATGCACAAATTCTCAACAAAAATCTGGCAAACCATATACAACAACATATCAAAAATATCATTCACCACAATCAAGTTGGCTTCATCCCAGTAATGCAGGGATGGTTCAAAATATGAAAAACCATAAGTGTCATCCATCATATAAATAAACTGAAGGTAAAAAACTAAATGATTATATGCTTAGATGCTGAAAAGTCTTATACAAAATTTAATACTCCTTTATGATAAAAGTTATCACACATGATGACTGAAGAGTTCATGTGTAAAGGGAAAATATCTAAATATAATAAAGGTGATTTACAATTAGCTGACAGCCAACATGCAACTTAATGTAGAAAGACTCAAAGCAATCCCACTAAAATCAAGTACTAGACAAGGCTGTCCTCTATCCCCTTATCTATTCAATATAGTTCTCTAAAACAATAAGAGAACGAAAGGAGATTAAGGGGATACAAATTGGAAAAGGAGACATGAAACTACCTCTATTTGCATATAATATGATTGTATACATAACTGATCAACAAAATTCTACCAGGGAACTTCTACAGCTGAAAAATACCTTTAGCAATGTAGCAGGATAAACAACTAACTGAAATGAATCAGAAACCCTCCTGCACACTAAAGATAAAAGGGCTGAAAAAGAGATAAGGGAAACATCACTCTTTATAATAGCTGCAAATAGCATTAAATATCTTGGAGTAACTATATGCAAAGAAGTAACAGATCTATTTGACAAAAATTTTAAATCACTGAAGAAAGAAATTGAAGAGGATATCAGAAAACGGAAAGACCTCCCATGTTTCTGAATAGGTAGGATCAACATAGTAAAAATGGCAATCCTACCAAAAGCAATCCACAGATTCAATGCACTGCCCATCAAAATCCCAACACAATATTTTACAGACCTTGAAAGAACAAAATTCAGCTTTATATGGAATAACAGGAAACTCAGCATCACCAAACCAATCCTACTCAATAAGAGAACTTCAGGGGACACTGGCATCAACTTAATTTCAAATAACAACAAAGCCAGGATTGCCAAAACTGTTTTGCTCAATAAAAGAAGCTCAGGAGGCATCACCATTCCCGACTTCAACTTATACTATAGAGCTACTGTAATAACAACAGCCTAGTACTGGCACAAAAACAGACTTGTGGATCAACGGAATTGAATTGAGAAACCAGACATTAAACCAATAACCTATGAACACCTGACCTTTGACAAAGAGGCACAAAATATTCAATGATAAAATATAGTATCTTTAACAAATGGTGTTAGTATAGGTGGATGGTACTGTGTAGAAAAATGCAAATAGATCCAAGCCTATCACCCTGCACAAAACTCAAATCCAAATGGATCAAAGACCTCAACATAAACCCAGTCACTTTGAACTTGAAGAAGAGAATGTGGGAAATACCCACCAATGCATTGGCACAGGTGACCTAGATATAACACCAGTAGCACAGACACTAAGAAGAACAAGGAGTGGGTTCTCCTGAAACTGAGAATCATTTGTAAAGCCAAAGAAACAGTCAATAGGACAAAATGACAGCCTACAGAATAGGAAAGGATTTTCACCAACCTCTCAAGTGACAGAGGACTGAACTCTAAAATATATAGAGAACTCAAGAAACTAGAGCCCAAATCCTTAAATAACCTAATCAAAAAATGAGGTTCAGAACTAAAAAGGGAATTCTCAGCAGAATAATTACAAATGGCTGAAAAGCACTTGAAAAAGTGCTCAAAATCTTTAGCCATCAGAGAAATACAAATCAAAACAATTTTGAGATACCACCTTATTCCTGTCAGAATGGCTAAGATTAAAGACACAGATGATAGCCTATTCTGGAGACATTGCAGAGCAAGGGAAACACTCCTCCATTGTTAGTGGGAATGTAATCTTGTTGAGCCACAATGGAATGCAGTATGGCGGTTTCTCAGAAAACTTTATATCCATCTCCCCAAGGATCCACCAATACCACTACTAGGCATATACCCTAAATATGCACATTAACACTCCAAATGCATCAGCTTAACTATGTTGATAGCAGCATTATTCATAATAGCAAGAATCTGGAAACAACTTAGCTATCCCATAACTGAGGAATGGATTAACAAACTGTGGTACTTCTATACAATGGAGTACTACTCAGCAGAAAGAAAAAATAATAACCTAGAATTTGTAGGCAAATGAATGGATATGGAGAATATCTTCCTGAGTGAAGTGTCACAAACTCAGAAAGATAAACAGGGGATGTACTCACTCATTAATGGACTTTAAACAAAAAGCAAAGCATGTCCAAGCTGCAAACCACAACCACTGAACAGCTTGGGATCTGAAGCACCTTGAGCAGGCACCTTGGAGCCCATTCCCTCCAGAGGAACACCTGACCCAGTCTTGATTTTGGGATGAGGAAAGTTGATCTGCCTGGATTGGATCCTTAACTAAGCCACCTTGGGACCTTGGGACCTCATGCTCTTGCTGGAGAGGAGATAAAGAGATGGGAAGAAGAGAAAGTGACTAGGAGGGGTAGGAAGGGGAAGGGAGTTTGAACAAGGGGATACATAGATAAAAAATGAGAATATTATGAATGTAATTTTATTATATTCATAATAATAAAAAAAGAAAATTGAAAACTTAAAAATAAACTTAGTCAATTGCTAGATTTGAATATAGAAACTAAACTCATTCTTTTTGGATGATTATCAAGTGCTTTTAAGCATTGGGCTATCTCTACAGTTGTGTTATTTTTTTCATGTCTGATTCATCTCAGATAAAATACAAACCATTCTTTAGACCGTTTATCCTGAGCTCAATTTTTAAAATTTACCTGAGCAAGACAAAGAGTATACAAGCAAGAAAACTTGTACATATACACAATGGAGTATTACTCAGCAGTAAAAAACAATGACATCATGAAATTTACAGGCAAATGGATAGAATTAGAAAATATCATCCCGAGTAAAGTAACCTGGTAAAAGAAAGACAAACATGGTATGTTTTCACACATAGGTGAATACTACATGTAAAGCGAAGGATAATAAGACTACAACCACAGCTCTAGAGACATTAGCTAGCAAGGTGGACCCTAGGACGGATACATGGATAGCCCTAGGAAGAAACAATAGGTGGGATCTCCTGAGTAAACTGAGGGAGAGTGAGAAATACAGGGGAAGGTATAGGTGATGAGAACCTGAGGGAATAAGATAGACAAAGTGCCGAAGCAATAGAATAGGAGAACAATGAATGAGGTACCTTGATAGATGGAGACATCATGATGTTAGGGAGAAAACTGGTGCCAGTAAAGTTTCCAGAAATTCATAAGCATGACCCGAGCTTAGACTACTAGCAATAGTGGAGAGGGTGCTTGAGATGGCCTGCACTGCATATCAGATTGGTGAATACCCTAACTATCATCATAGAGTTTTAATCTAGTAACTAATGGAAACAGATGCAGAGATCCACACCCAAGAACCCAAGAACCAGACTAAGGCTTCTAGAGTCCAGTGGAAGAGAGGAAAGAGAGATTATATGAGCAATGGAGATTAATATCATGATGATGTAATCTACAGAGTCACCAGAACCAAGCATGTGGGAACCCATAAACTTTAGACCAACATCTATGGAACCTGCATGGTACTGGACTAGGCCCTCTGCATATGGCAGATAGTTGTGTACCTTGATCTGTTTAAGGGGTCCCTGGCAGTGGGATCGAGATCTATCCCTGTTAGATGAGCTGCCTTTTTGGAGGCCATTATCTATCGTGAGACACCTTGCACAGCCTTGATGCAGCAGGGAAGGTCTTGGACCTACTTCAACTGAATGTAACATGCTTTGATGACTCCCCATGGGAGGCTTTACCTTTTCAGAGGAGGAAATAGGGAATTGGTGAGGAGAAGTGGGAGACCTGGAGGTATGATAAGGGAATCTGTATCTGTTGGGATGTAAAATAAATTTTAAATGAAAAAAGGATGTAATTGTTGGCTGCCTTAAGTATATTAGCAGTTATGTTTCATAAATTCTGAGATATATAACAATATTAGTCATAAAATTTTGACTTTCTACATATTAAAAAAAAACTATCAAACCAAAACCTTCAAGAGAAAATTCACTTTACCTGCTGAGATTCCTGAATGGAGTGTCAGAGTTGGATGGATTGAAGTTGCCAGGAAGTTTGAGTAGGGAGAATAAAAAGAAATCATTAGTTCATTTAAAATAACACATACAACAATAAGAATATTTTTATCATTTATAGTACAACATTGGGTCTTTGGAAGGTTTGACAAGAAGTCCATATGACAGTAAGCATATTACTAAAAGTTGATATCTTTGATGGAAAGAACATTCACCTCACATGCAGAGAAGCATAGAGAACAGTGGAATCTGCTGTTGTTTTCTAGGTGAGAGTGCACAGTGACTTGAACCTGATTAGATAGTAGGACAGAGCAAAGAGAAGATCCCAGAGTATGTGATGAGTAGATTATAAGCTTCGTTAAGAGTTTGGGTGTGGGGGTAGAAAGGAACAAAGAACAAAATTCAGTCCCAATAGGTGCAAATTAAGATGACAGTTACTGGGAGAGTCAGTTGAAGGAGAAGAGGGTCATAGCTTGGGTGTAGAGAATGATCAGGTCTGCTATGAGTTCCAAGATATCAAGCATACAGAATTTGGATCTCAAGCACAAACCTGTGAATTCCAGACTTGGGTTCAGTTTGATATGTCAGGTAGAACCAGACTGGTTTTTTTTCACTATGAAATGAGACCATAGATATTTTCTCTGACAATAAAAAGAAATGCAAGAAGTTCTGAATTTATAATACTCTGGATACAGACAATTGATCTGCAGTTCTTAGCCTGGATAGAGTTTAAGTTGAGCTCAGGACCCTGTTAAAGTCAGCAGAAAGGGTGTCTTAGTTTAGAACGACTTTAAAGGGACAAGAAATGCTCCCATCCCTTTTCCCTGCCCCTACAGCAAAGAATACAATAAAACTTCAGATCCATGATAGATGCACAGAGTGCACCCAGACAGAAAATTACTGTAAATGCTTTTGAAAAATTATTAATGCCATTTTTCATATTTAGGAGATAGATAATGATCAATTTACTCTCTACCTCCTTACCCCTCTGTCCTCTGTTCTCTGTTCATGTCCATTTGCTTTATTTTGCCCCACTGCTCATCTAGTGGGTAGTCCTGTTCATCTCAACAGTGAGAACACAACGAAGAGCACTGACACTCCTTCACTAAAAATCTATCAATAACTAATTGTTCATAGGTAATATAAGAGGCTTCCAGTTCCCCTCTCCTTTACTTGACTGATGTTTTAAGGAGCTCGTGTGGACTCAGGTTAAGTAACTAGTTTTTTTTGTTGTTTTTGTTTTCTAACTAAAGCATTTTGCAGCTCTGCACTGTGTTTACTGCTCTTATGAATTTCCTTCTACCTATTTCTCAATGTCCTATGAGCCTTAGAGGGTGGTAAACCACAATTGTGAAGGGCTGCATCCACAGCTAGCTGATTTGTAAGTTCCTAAATTCAGCTGATTCTGAGTTGACAAATAATGTTCCCAAGATGAGCTGCATCTGGATTTTACTATTGTAACCACCAGATGGCACCCTTGGTCTGCTTATGATCCTGCAGTCTCAGCATCACACAACCCATCTCACCAAGTAAAATTACTGCTGACTTCTGAAAAAAGTACAGGATCTACTCTAAATGATGGAACTTTGATACCTAATACCCCTGAGTGGCTTCTCAGGACCACGAGAGGTCTACGTATTTGTCCTTGCTTCTCTGGGGTGACTGGTGACATAGAACTTTAGTAAACAGGACTTGTGGTTTCAAAAGGCAATGCCCACACTTACCACTACTTTTCTCCTTTCATTTGCCAGATCCATCAGGAAGTCCTGAATGAGAACCCCAGAAAAGCAAAGGAGTGTAGAACTGATCACAGTAAAAAAAATAGTTTACATTGGTTCAAAAACCCTTTCTTTCATCAAAGGAAAGACTGCTTATGAAATGTGATGTAAGTTTAGAGATCTTTATAAAAGGTATGTGACAAACATGTTTCCTAGTGATTTCCAGAGCACTTGGTGGTTCTGCTAATGAATGTTGGGGTTTCCCAGGTGTCCTCAATATGGCTTTTGTGAGCTCAGAGTTTAGACATTTCCATGTTTTCTATAATCTCTATTCCCTGTCTTGAACCATGAGTTGCTTTTATGTACATTGCAGTTTATCTTGAGTTTTCAGGCAACCTAAGCATGACAAGTATTTTGTGTGCAGTTATTACAAGTAGCCAATTATCATTTCAAACATAGTAATTGGGCCACATGGTTCTTCTATATAACAGTAAAAAAGAAGAGAAAGAACAAAAAAAAAAAAAAAAAAAAAAGAAGAGACACTGTTCCAAAAATAGAAACAGTGAAAAAGCAACAGAAATCTATGACACGTGTGGCCAGGAGAGGTAAAAAGCATAAACAAGGAAGAATAAAGCAGTAAAAACCAAGCTATGGTTCTTTTTTGTCATAGTTTAAAGATATCAGGAGCAGGCTCATATGGCACCAGGTCTATCTGTTTTACGTGCAAAACTGAGTTTGCTCATATTTGCAGGTTATTATGCCCTGAAACAAAGATTAGACTGAGGCATGTGAATAGTAACAGAAAAAGAGAATGCTTACTTAAGGAGAGAAACAATTCCAACTTTGCACGACACTGGGAGCAGAGAGAGGCCACAACACATAAATGATTAAGAAAAACAGAATTTCTGACTTCCTTTCTTTTAGTGTTTTCAAATGTTCCATGTAGGGATGAGATTTCACAATCATACTTTCTTCATCTTAACCAACTGTGGGGTCTGTGCTAATTGCCATCTGCTGCATTAAAAAAAAAATGTTCTCTAATGAGGGTTGAGGAATGTACTAACCCATGTGTTAAATAAGTTAAGAGTCAGAATAATACTATGCTGATTTAGCAGGGAAATAATAGTAGACTCTCCTCTTGGGTGTCTGAGCTATCTGCCTATAGATAATTAGCATCCAAATGACACCAGATAATATTTTACTCCAAGCAGTGCCGTGAGATCTGGAAATTGAACTTAGGTTTCCATGCTTTGAAAGCAAGAATTTTATTGGCTAAGTCATCTTGCCAGCCCCTTATG
The DNA here is from genome assembly GCA_004025045.1 of Sigmodon hispidus. NCBI lineage: Eukaryota > Metazoa > Chordata > Mammalia > Rodentia > Cricetidae > Sigmodon > Sigmodon hispidus. Next base: position 15,042 of record PVIH01007538.1, read on the forward strand.
TTCTCAGGAAAACAAAAGAAAGCAAGTATCTGAGACTTTAGGGTAGTATGGTGTCTGTCAACTGCTAGTTGGCAGTTGCTTGGCTATCCTGGTTTATTACAGTAATTAACTCGCCATGAGCTATATATTAAGTAATGTTTATTATTTAAAAGTCATTTACAGAAAAGGGGGTGTTGTAGTAAGTTTTCTCTGGACCGTTTTGGGTCTGGGAGGTTTGTGCCCGGAGTTTGTAATCTGACCCGCGGCGGCTGTGGTTTGGAACCTGGTCTGCGTGCCCACGGCTTTTGTCTCCTAAAAGAAATAAAATCACACGCTTATATACTTTAACACTGTTTGGCCCATATCTTAAGCACATTATTAGCTAGTTCTTTTATCTTAATTTAACCCATTTTTATTAATCTTCTCACCACGTGGCCACTGCCCATGGCTCACCTGTTTCTCCTACATGTTGCTTTTTTGGGGACGGATGGCGACTGGCAAACTCAATCTTTTTTTTTACCTGGCTGCCTCTGATTCTCTACCCACTTCTATGGTGCTCTACACAGGCCAAAACAGTTCTTTATTCACAGTACACAGAACATTCCTACTACATTTCTTTTTTTGTCTAATTAAAAAGGAAGGTTTTAATTTTTATATAGTAAAATTATAAACAACAGAACAGTTTTTAAGCAAGAATTATAGTTATAATATTTAGTCTATTTGTATTTATAAAATTAAAGAGAATATTTTATTATTTGTTTTATCTAAAGTTTTATATTTAATATTTTTAAACTAAAAAGAACTATATTTATAATTATTAAATTTTTAACTACATCAAAGACCACAGAAGGATATAATATTATGTAAATAAACAGGAAGTGTAAGCAGCTTTTAACGTCTACAAAATGACAGATGACAACTGTCTGTCTGGACAGTCACTCAAAGTTATTTGTAACGTTGGGGCATTTATTTTTAGGCTATAGGCTCAAAGTCTCTGGCAAACTTTTTAGTGAAGTAGGAAATCTGACACAGTCTATTAGTTGCTTTTTTGTGTGTGTGTTTTGAAGAATGTTCGGCAATGTTTTTCGTAAAGCAGGAACTTGAAGGACCATCTCGGCTTGTTTTGTTAAAATTTAGAAGTCACTTTTTTATGGAACCTGTATGTCTAGTTTATATAGCATATTATCAAGCAGTCAACATTAGAACAGTTTTTTGTCTAGTGGCTAATTGTTGCTACAAAATAAATTTTATATGAAGTTTTTTTAATGTCTATTTTTTTTTAAATATATTGATGTTGTCAGGAACAGACTTGTCTCACTGTCTAGAAAAGCCGAAGTTTTTAAAATATCTTAAATGTCATATTTTGTATGTTTTTGAAGTGTTTGAAGACTATTTATTTAACTGAAATATATCTTTGTATATTTATAAAAACTTAACTAACATGACTATAAGCTTGTTTATTATAGTTGACTATTAATCTGTATTTTTTAATTATATATTATAATTTTAAATGAATTATATCAGTATCATATCTTAATCAAGAGTAGAAAAATATAAACAACATAACAAAATTAACTTTAAGTTTATATCAATGAATTAAAATTTATTTATTTTTTTAAGACCTGGCGTGCGTGCAGCACTGGCGGTTTAGAACCTGGTCTGCGCGCCCGCGGTTTTTGTCTCCTAAAAGAAATAAAATCACAAGCTTATATACTTTAACACTGTTTGGCCCATATCTTAAGTACATTATTAGCTAGTTCTTTTATCTTAATTTAACCCATTTTTATTAATCTTCTCACCACGTTGCCACTGCCCGTGGCTCACCTGTTTCTCCTACATGTTGCTTTTTTAGAGACGGATGGCGACTGACAAACTCTATCTTTTTTTTTTTTTTACCTGGCTGCCTCTGATTCTCTACCCACTTCTATGGTGCTCTACACAGGCCAAAACAGTTCTTTATTCACAATACACAAAAAACATTCCTACTACAAGGGCGTGTTCGAGGGGTGGGGGAAATGGTGGAGACCCAGCAAGCAAGAGAGTTTTTAACTGAGCAGTCTTTTTTTTTACCAAGTCACAGGTCCAGAAGCCAGGGGCCTGACCCTTTCTCTTTCGGGCTCTCTCTTCCGGGGCGCTTTTTTTGGGGTGCTCTTTCTAGTTGACCACGCCCTGCCCGACTCCAGTACTTTGACGTAAAGAGAGGTTATCTAGGTAGCTTCTGGTTTACTTTTTTAAGGGTGCATCTCTAATCTTTAATGGCATGATTAATTTTTTATATGTCATATTAGCATGATCAAAGGCCAAAGAGAGTATCAGTTGTTTTTGAACTTTTGAATCTGATACTGTTTTATTTACAGCTTGAGTCAACCTCTGTAAAAAGTCTGTATAAGGCACTTTTGGACCTTGTTTAATTTGAGTATATGACTCAATTTTTTGTTTTGGTTCTAAAACCTTTTTTTAAGCATTTAAGGCAGCAGTACGGCACAGTAACAGAGCATGGTCATCATAAATAGTCTGAATTGATATATTAGCAAACTGGTCTTCCCCAAGGATTTGTTTTTTGGAGATGGTAACATTTTTAGTTTGATTTTGAGATTTTAAGGCTTTAGCCTCTTTTTTAAACTAATTTTTTACTATAAGCTTTGACTATTGTTTAATACTGTGGTTGTTAAATTTTTTTTAGTTATTAGGAATTACTCAATTCTGTGCTGACTATGGATTTATGAATTGCTTTACAAAAGACGATTGTTTACTATATGGCACTATGATACGTTTTTATTGTTTTTAGATCTTTTATGTGGATAAGTTTATAATTATACTTCATGTTGTCTGAAGCCCTTTTACATGATTGTGATTTTTTTATCTCTGTCACAACTGGGAATAGTGTTGGAGGAGTAGAGGGTAGTCTCTTTATTGTAACTATTTTAGGTAGGGCACCTTTCCTACTGTAGCATCTTTTAAGAGGGGGCTCTGGGTTGTCTTGAGCAGATGTTGTCTCAAAATCTTTTTTATAATTTCTATATGACTCTCATGATTTTGTAACCTAGTGGTAATGGTCTTTTTTAGTGTTTTAAGGTCTTATATAAATGACCCCTTTAACAATTTTATAGAGTGGAAAATTTTTTCATTTTTTACATCTATATGTTTTAGTATTTTTTTATTTAGTTTTTTAAATTTTTATCAATATAAACTTTGCATTTTTTAACTAATGTAGACTTCTCTTTTATGGAGGCAATGAGCTTTTTAATTGTCTTAATATGTGTATTAATGTTACATATCTTAGCCTCACACCCTATGGGGAATGTGTTTATCTCTATGTTGGAATCTTTTAAAATAAGTAAGTATAAAGTATATTATCACACAAAAAAGCAAAGGAACTTTTGGGTTGAGATAGACTCTAAATGCATAATCTTGAAAATAATTTTCTATCACCATTGTGATAAAGTGGGTAAAATTTTGAACATTTATTTGGTCAGACATTGTGGAAGAAAAAATTACCTTACTCAGATGTAATGAGGACTTATGGCCAATAGGTGTCGCAGTTGTGATCAGCAGCAGCAGCAGTGGTGTTTAAAACTGTCCCTGTCCAGCAGGTCCAGTTATTCGAGGGTTTCGAGGGGGGGCACCTGTGAAGCAAATGGGGGGAGAGAGAGAGGAAGCCAAGTGCATAAAGAACGACAAGAGTCAGTCTGAGTCACGTCAAGGCTTCGTTTATTGAATGAATGCTGAGGCTTTTTTAGCAATGCCTTTGGAAGGGGAGGGGAGGTGGAGAGAGGGGAGTGCAAGGCTCCAGGCAGAGAGGGGAAGCAGAGAGAGGGGAGTTAACCAAAGAGGAGAGTGAAAAATTATCAGAGGAAGTCCGGGTGGGCAGGATCTCTTTGGTCCCATGATTCTGCAGCTGACTGATTACTGTTTGAAGCCCTATCTAAACGTACATTGTATGATGGGCCAAGGACATCCTGTTTTTTGCAAGGCCTGCAGTTTAGCGAAGAACACCTTATCATGGGGGACTCCATGAAGCTCACTTCTGTAACTAACTAAGGACGCCTAATCATGAAGGACTCCAAGAAGCCTGTTTTTGCAAAGCTAGTAATTTACCAAGGACGCTTCATCCAAGAGGCAGGAAATTCTAAATAGTCCTGGGTCAGTCTCCAACATGAAACAAGGTGGCATCCTGGGGCAACCTTTGTTTTCTTCAACAAATCTTACCAGCATGCACCACCACAATTGGCTCGATCTGGTCTCTCAGATTCCCGCTCACTTGCTGTTTTCACTGACTCTGCCAGGAGGTTTGTGTGGCTGGGAACAAGTCTCCAATCTAAAATAGCCATCCGCCCTAAGGCCGGGGGACCAGGCTGGGTTACGTAGAAACAGCCCCACATTGGGCGCCAGATATATATTAAGTAATGTTTATTATTTAAAAGTCATTTACAGAAAAGGAGGTATTTGGGGGAGGGAAGGGTGGAGACACAGCATGCAGGAGAGTTCCTTACCGAGCGATCTTTTTTTACCACGCCACAGGTCCAGAAGCCAGGGGCCTGACTCTTCCTCCTTTGGGCTCTCTGTTCCGGAGGGGGGGGGCTTTCTTTCCAGCGCTCTTTCTAGTTGACCATGCCCTGCCCGACTCCAGTACTTTGACGTAAACAGAGGTTATCTGGGTAGCTTCTGGTTTCCCGCTACACTGGTTCTTTGTGGATCTCTGACATTAGCATCTATTGTATTGCACTTTCAGTATTTATATTAAACTGCTCACATATTCAGATAATAATCTTCTAGTGTATTACCTCTATGAACTATTAGATTATAGATGGGGAGAGAAAGTAAAGAGTCCCCAATAATTCTGTGCTTATACTCATTCTTAACATCCCAGTGCACAAATCTATACACCCTTTGGCCTTACTGCTACCCACACCACTGTTCCAGACTGTAATCTACTACTTATTTTCTCTCTCTCCATGTTTTGACCAAGTTTTACTTTTAAAAGTGCCCTTGAAACATTTTGATATTCTATATCCTTCCATTTTGGCTAGGATGCAGTTCTATAGAGAGAGTGGACTATTGTTATCCATCTACATTTCAGTTTACAAATGTTCTTCTTCTACCCCATTGTGAGCTTACTCCTGAAAATTTTAAAATTAAGATTCAATATATATATTAATTCTTAGTTGATAGATTAAAGAGGGAATATTGGTTCAATTTTATATAATCAGTGGAGATCTTTAGTAAGAAGTTTCTGGCCCAGCCTTTCCAGCCTAGCTTCAATGTTTAAACCCTCTTGCAGCTCCACTATTGTTTAGCCCCAAATAATCAGACAAAGTCTTATATTAATTGCATCTTGCTTGCCATATGGTTCAGGCATATTGCCAGCTAGCTCTGGCATCTTAGCTCAACCCATTATTATTATCCTGTTTAGCCTTGTGTCTTGGTACCTTTTCTCAGAGCAACATTCTGGTCTTCTTTCCTCTATGTCTGCTGGTGCCTCTCATTGCTCTTCCTCTTCCAGAGTTTTCTTAGTCTGGTTGCCCCACCTCTACTTCCTGTCCGCCCTCTGGCCAATCAGCATTTTATTAAACCAGTAGCAGGCACAAATATTTACAATGTTCCAGAACATAAGCCCATAGCAGAGTTCAGTGCCTTAAAGGTATACTAATTATCTGTTGCATGAAAAGTTGAGAGTGGGTGGTATAGTGATTTAAATAAGAAACATCAGTCTTATGATGTCATATCTGAATACTTGGACCCAAGATGTTAACACTGTTTGGGGAGGTGGTATAGCATCAATGAAAGAAGTGTGCCATTGAGAATAGGATTTGAAATTTTACCACCGTGTCTGTTTTAAGTTCACTTTGTAGTAGAAGGTGTAATCTCCCAGCTTCAAACTCTTGCTGCCATGTCTGCTATTTGAAGTCATGTGTTCTTTCCACACTTGACCCTAACCTCTCTGAAACTTTAAGCACAAATGAACTCTTCTGTAAGTTAATTTGGGTCATAGAGTTTTATCACAGCAACAGAAAATCAAACAATAGAGAAGTTAGTACTTCTCTAACTGGAGTAAGGTATTGTTATAAGAAACATGACTATATAGATCTTCATATCAATATAGAAGACATTGAACTTTGGAGTAGAAAAGTGGCTGGATATTTTAATTAGAGCTTATCAGGTCATTTATGTTAAACCCATTGGCTGAGAATAAGACCACTATCATATTTTGGGAGTCAAATTTTAAGCAACTTTTTAATTAAACATTGGCCAGGATGATAGACACTGAATAGACACTGAACTCTATTTGGGACTTCCCAGAAAATGGCAAAAACTCACATTTTACAGCATATTATAAAGGCAAATCCATAATACTACTGTATTTATCATTGAGTCCAAGCAGGGGCAAGTATATATCATTATGTACTACTGTTTGCCTATGTACATATTGTATACATCCAATCAGTGCAAACATACATCCTGACATATTTTCTACTTACATATCTTCTGCCTACATGTGATCAAGTACATTCAGTGCAGTTAGATCAAACAAATTTGTCTAGGGAAATACAAACGTGAAATTTGTTATCTCAAGAACTAGAGCTCCCAGTATTCCAGGAAGTTACCTATCCTTGGGTAAGTGGGGCTTACAAGTTAACTTTGGCCCTTGAAAGGCCTGGAAGATAATAGTACTGAGAGTAATATGAACTAAACATTGCTCAAGAGGTTTTAAATTTGAACAATATTAGCAGTAGGGCTAGTGCCCATTCCTATGGTATTTTGAGAAATACTGGCTGCCTTCTGCCCTTGTCCTAAGAACTTGGCCATGGCTAAATTAAAAGGTAATGAATCAATTTCTCTGGCAGAGAAAAAATATGTAGTAGCATAATGTTGAGTCTGTGATAAAGTTATTACTAATAAGCCTTATGCAAGTCTACAATAAAATAGAACAAAATATTAAGTGGAGCAAAACTAAATACAAAATGTACAGTTTTAAGCTTAAAACATTCTGTTAGGAAATATATACCTATGAAGAACAAAAAGATTCATATTCAACAAGAAAGAATAAAGAGAAAATTCAATGAAATAGGTGAAAATGCTAACCCTACATCAGACAGAAAGCTGATCTCTAAAATACATGAAGAACTCAAGAAAGCAGACATTAAAATACCAAATAATTCAATTTAAAAATGGAGTACAGATCTAAACAGATAATTCCCAACAGAAGAATCTCAAATGGCCAAAAGACACTTAAAGAAGTGTTCAACATCCTTAACCATCAGGGAAGTGCAAATCTTATGCCTGTTAGAATGATTAAGATTAAAATACTAATGACAACCTATGCTGGAGGGGATGAGGAGCAAGGGGAACATGTCTCCATTGCTGGTGGGAGTGAAAACTTGTACAGCCTTGGAAACCAGTGTGGTGACTTCTTAAAAAACTGGGAATCTACATCATGATTCAGCAATATCTCACTTTTTCATATACACTAAGGAAACACACTCATACCACAAGGCCATTTGTTCAACTACGTTAATAGCAGCATTGTTAGTAATAACCAGAATTTGAAAATAACCTAGATGCCCCTTCACTAAAAAATGGATTTTAAAAATGTTTTACAATGGAGTATTATGCAGCAGTAAAAAAACAATACAGTTTTGCCTAGTATCAGTGATCCTCAGAAAGATCTCTAGGATTACATTGACTTTTCAAATGTAAATGTAAAGGTTTATTATAGCTGTATAGTTGAGCTCAGTTTTTGTTAGTGGGAAATTGAGCTCTCTCTCTTACTTAAAAGCAAGATTTTAAAAACACAAATATTACACAAAGACCATAGAAATGCTGTTATCAGACTAAGGAGTGAGAGGCCTAGAGAAAGTTTCATTATTATTGTTGTCAGGTGGGCATCTGTTGGCTGATTGGTTGTAGGATAGGAAGAAGATGATTTTCAGCTGGGCCTAAATACCTTTTGATTACCTTGGACCTTGGGCACTTGGCCTTGGATGTTCAGCCTTGGGGGTTTAGAAACTTTTCAGGATGGGGGATTAGAAACTTCTCAGCTCCCCAAATAGCTCCAGGCCTCAAGGTGAAGGGACTTTAGTTTTCACATTCACCTGAATTTATGTGACTGGTTTAATTGTAGACGAGTGTTTAGAAACTCATTTACCATAGTCACTGGGGTATAGTGGGTTCTTTGCACCATGAATTGAATTGTCTTTAACCTGGCCTTTATAAATTGTATTAGTCTGATTAAAATAAATGGCCTAAGGGTGAATAGAAGAATTAGAATAACCAGGGGTCTTATTATGCTGGAAAGGAGAGTTTGTGAGCCATGGTGATTGGGAGGATTTAGCTTCTAAACTATAATTGTTTTTTGTTAATCTTTTTTTAACCTGAGCCTTTTTGGACTTTTTCCATGGTGTCTTTAATTATTTTTGAATGGTTTATATAGAATAATATTTTAAGGCTATATATAGCCTTTTGTCTTTTATGTCAGAAGATTTTCTTTTTTAAAAACAACAGCAAAAAACTAAAGTATTTTAACTTGTTATGGACAGGGAACAGGGGGCAACTAACCTGACACTGGGGCATTGTTGTCAGAGTCTAAAAAAGCTGAAAGGCCAGTCATGGGCTAGGCGGTGTAGCATCTGTCAGAGACATGTAGTTATTTAGTTATCTGACCCAATTGTGGAGACAGGAAGTAACTTACATTGGTTGGACTGGTCTATATGAGCTTTTAGCAAGTCTAGAGCTCATATTTTCTTGGAGCAAATTGTGTATGCTAGCCAAGAGGAAATCTGCTGAGACATGTTAAAATTAAGAACAAAAGGTATAATTTATGTACATATTTATAAATTTTAGGCTGAATCTTAGTAATTGAGGAAGACAGGAGTCTTTAAACTTGGAGAGAAAACTATTATCTTTAGGAACAGACAGGTGAGAAAAACTTATGCTGTATTTGTCTGGAATCTTTTTGATCTTTGTGAAGTGGATCTAAATTTTACGATTTTTGAAGCTTATACAGATTATAAAAAGACATAAGTTTTAGTTATAATAGTATTATTAACTAAGATTTACAAATGAGCTTGCAAGCTGGCTATTATTTTGCAGAAGGATCTAATTGTCTGATTTTGCTAAGCTGACAAAGTTATAACTAGCCTAGCTGTCAATATTTGCAGAGATCTGAGAAGGATAAATTGTACCTGAGTATAGACAAGCAGCTTTTGAGTCTATTAAAAACAAACAACAGAGACTAGTCTATATCTAGTTATAGTTTTTCTTTTAATTTTGTATCTGTAGGTAGCAAACATTGTCTATAGTATTTCTGATCTTTTATGATATTTTTATATACTTTTAGTCTATCTGATATCTTAAGTATCTTTGCTTTAGACAATTTTTTATTATTTTAGTCTTTTCAAATTTTATTTTAAGGCTCTAACTTTTGATCTTGGGACTATAGCCAGTTTTGTTCTTTTATAATTTTTTAAAATATTTATCTATATCTCTGCTAAACTCTTAAATCTCACAGCAGTTTTAGTGAAAAGTGTGTCTCATTTTTCTCTGCATCAATAAGCTAACAGTCTGCCAAACAATGACAAACAGGAAGAGATGAAACAAGAGTAATTAGGGCCCTGTTGAAACTAATGACTGTGGTCTACAGATGTTTTTAAATCTTTTCAGATTTTACATCAGGGAGTGGGCAGAGGTTCCTAATCTTCCCTGGATTTTACATCAGGGAGGTATAGGCTTTTCTTACATATGGGATGGAGCACCAATAATGCTGCTGGATCTCTCTTCTCCTCCATTTCCCCAGGTTCCACAAGACTGGGGGTGGGGGAGTCCCTAACCTTTTTCAGATTTTACTTTGGAGAGTTACAGACTTTTCTTAGGACATCTCTTGGCCTCTCCTGAGACTGCCATACGAGTGTGACTACTCTACCTAAAGTCTCAACCAGATACAGATGCCAGCCCGTTCATAGTGAGAGCAAAAGAACAAAGAGACTGAGACAGACAGGACAGAGACAGAGACAAAGATAAATGGCTGGCCAAGCAAGCCTTACTGTGGAGTTGTGGGGTCCCGAGAGGGTCTCTGGGGAGACCAGATCCCAGATGAATCCCCAAGTGTTCTGGCAAGTTTCAGTGACCCTCAGAAAGATCCCCAGAATTGCATCAACTCTCCATGCAAATGCAAAGCAAGTTTTATTACAGCTGTACAACTGAGTTCAGCTTCTGCTAGTGGGGAACTGAGCTCCCCCCATCCAAAAGCAAGACTTTTTAAAACACAAAGGTCAAACAAAAACCATAGAAATGTTATTATTAGGCTGGAGAATGAGGCGTCTAGAGAAAGTTTCTTTACTGTCAGGTGGACAGCTGCTGGCTGATTGGTTGTTTTCAAATGGGGAGAAGATACTTCCCAGCTGGGCTGGAACACCCTCTGATTACCCAGGACCTTGGGTACTTGGCTTTGGGTGCTTAGCCTTGAGGGTTTAGAAACATCTCAGGATAAGGGACTAGAAACTTTTCAGCTTCCAAAATACCTCCAGACCTCAAGGTGGAAGGACTTTAGTTTCCACAATATCTTGAAAATTTCAGGCAAATGAAAAAAAACTAGAAATAAATATCCTAAGTGAGACAAATATGGCAGGCATGTATTCACTCATAAGCGAATATTAGACATAAAGCAAAGAATAACCAGGCTATAATTTATAACCCCAGAGAAGCTAGGTAAAAATGAAAACCCCATGGATCTCCTGGGAAGGAAAATAGATAAAATGTCCTGAGTAAATTGAGATTACAGGGGCAAGGGAAGGTGGGAAGCGAATATGAGACAGGATGGGAGAGTATAGGGAGGGACAGAAAGGGAGATCAACAAAAATAGATATCTTGACAGAGGACAGTATTTTGGGTTTAGTGAGAAACTTGGTGCTAGGGGAAGTCCCAGAAATCCACAAGGATGACCCTATCTGAGACTCCAAATAATAGTGGAGAAGGTGCCTGAACTTGCTTTCTTCTGCAACCAAGCTGATGACAACCCTAATGGTTACCATAGAACCTTCATCCAGAAAGTGATGGAAGCATATGCAGAGATCCACAGCTAAGCAATGGTGTGAATTCCCAATTGAGTAAAAGGAAGGAAGGAAGAATTATATGAGCAAAGGGGTCAAGATCATGATGGGAAAACCCACAGAGAAAGCTGGCCTGAGCTATTGGGAGTTCACTGACTCTGGAAGGACAGCTGAGAAACCTGCATGGAACTGAACTAGGCCCTCAGAATGTGAATGATAGTTATATTTCTTAGGTACTTTGTAGGGCCTCTGGCAGTGGAATCAGAATTTATCTCTATTGCATGAACTGGCTTTTGGGAACTCATTCACTATAGAGGGATACCTTGCTCAGCCTTGATGGGGGTGGGGGAGGCTTGGTCCTGCCTCAACTTGATATCCCAGACTTTGTTTACTCCCCATTGGAGGCCTTATCCTCTTTGAGTAATAAATGAAGGTTTGAGGAGGTTATGGGGGTGAATGGGCAAGTAACAGGTATGTGGAACAGTGGTTGGCATTTGAAAAATAAAACAATGTTAAGCAAACTGAACAAGAGAAAGGCTAGAAATAAACAGCCATCCTAGCCCATCTAAAACTAGTTTTCACCCCTGACACAAGCATTCCAGTGTCTTGTGGGTACCAGTAGCTCAATATTATATTAAAATTAAGAAATTTAGGTGGACATATAAAATGTTAATGCCACATGCTACTCACACATGTCTATGTAGGAATACATGTAACAGGTAGACCATTTTCAAAGCAACCATATTATCAAAATGAGCTACAAATTATTCAATATGGCTCTACAGTGCTGTCTACGGTAATATTAAAGCATCAACAGGTCCTAAGGCATATTAAGTTATAAACTTTCTGTTATAAGGTCCTAAATCTGTGTTTGGAGGTGCCTTCTCTTAACAAAAAATTTCTGTCTAATTGCTCATCGTGTGTCAAAAGAATCTGTAACCCATTATGGTGATCTGAATAAAAAGAGTCCTTTATTATTCTCCTGCTTCTGAATACTGTACAAAAGCTGTAGGTGGTACAGCCTTGCTAAAGAAATTCTGGAGACATCAGGAACACAGGGAAAATTTCATAGTATAATGAAGTCGATTTACAGGAAGCCAGCAGCCAACATCAAACTAAATGGAGAGAAAATCAAAGCAATTCCACTAAACTCAGAAAGTAGACAATATTGAATATAGTTCTCAAAGTTTTAGCCTAAGCAATTAAAGAACAAAAGATACTAAGAGGATACAAATTGGAAAAGAAGAAGAGAAACTATCTCTATTTGCAGATAATATGATTGTATATATAAGTGACCCACAAAATTCTATCAGGGAACTTCTACAGCTTCAAAACTCCTTGAGCAATGGAACAAGATGCAAGATTAACTCAAAGAAATCAGTAGCCCTTCTATACACTAAAGATAATCAGGCTGAAAAGGAAACAAGAGAAATATCACCCTTTATAATAGCTGCAAATAGCATTCAATACCTTGGTGTAACTATAACCAAAGAAGTAGCAGATATGTTTAACAAAACTTTAAATCATTGAAGAAAGAAATTGAAGAGGATATCAGAAAATGGAAAGATCTCCCATGTTCCTGGATAGGTAGGATCAACATAGTGAAAATGGTAATCATACCAAAAGCAATCTACAGATTCAATGCACTTCCCATCAAAATCCAAACACAATTTTTACAGACCTTGAAAGAACAATACTCAATTTTATTTGGAATAACATGAAAGCAAGTATTGCCAAAACAATTTTTCTCAACAAAAGAACCTCAGGAGGCATCACCATCCCTGACTTCAAGTTATACTATAGAGCTACAGTAATAAAAACAGCCTATTACTGGCATAGAAACAGACTTGTGGATCAATGGAATTAAATTAAAGACCCAGACATTAACCCACACACCCATGAATACCTGATTTTTGACAAAGAGGTCAAAAATATTCAATGGAAAAAAGATAGTATCTTCAACAAGTGGTCTTGGCATATCTGGATGGCAGTATGTAGCAAAATGCAAATAGATCCGAGCCTATCACCCTGCACAAAACTCAAATCCAAGTGGATCAAAGACCTCAATATAAACCATCTATGCTGAACTTGATAGAAAAGAAATATGGGAAATACCCTCCAACAAATTGGCACAGGTGACCACTTCCTAAATGTAACACCAGTAGCACAAACACTAGGATCAACAATCAATGAGTGGAATCTCCTGAAACTGAGAAGTTTCTGTAACGCAAAGGACACAGTCATTAAAACAAAACAACTGCCTACAGAATGGGAAAAGATTTTCACCAACACTACAGGTGACAATCTCTAAAATATATAGAGAACTCAAGAAACTAGAGCCCAAAACCCTAAATAACCCAATCATAAAGTGGGGTTCTGAACTAAAAAGGGAATTCTCAGCAGAAAAATTACAAATAGCTGAAAGACACTTGTAAAAATGCTCAGCATCTTTAGCCATCAGAGAAATGCAAATCAAAACAACTTTGAGATACCACCTTACACCTGTCAGAATAGCTAAGATCAAAAACACAGATGACAGCCTATTCAGGAGAGGATTCAGGGCAAGGGGAACGCTCCTTCATTGTTGGTGGGAGTGTAAACTTGTTCAGCCACTGTGGAATGCAGTAGGGAGGTTTCTCAGAAAACTGGGAATCACTCTCCTCAAGGATATAGCTATTGTGCGTGTACTCTAAAGATGCACATTCACACCCCAAAAGCATTAGCTCAACTATGTTCTTAACAGCATTATTCATAATATCAAGAACCTGGAAACAACTTAGATACCTGTCAACTAAGGAATGGATTAACAAACTGTGGTACGTCTACACAATGGATTACTAATCAGCAGTAAGAAAAAACTTTAAAAACACACAGCATTTTGGCCCAAACTCCCAGTCCAATCAAAAGAGTGAGGAAGGATCATATAAGCAAAGGGTACAGATCATGATAGGAAAACCCACAGAGACATTTAAGCTACTGGGAACTCATGGGCTCTAGACTCACAGTTGGAAACCTGCACGGGACTGAACTAGGCACTCTGAATGTGGAAGACAGTGTGTGGATTGGGCAGATTGTGGGGCCTCTGGCAGTGGGACCAGGATTTATCTCAAGTGCATGAACTGGCTTTTTGGAGCCCATTCCCTATAGAGAGATACCTTGCTCAGCCTTCATATGGTGGATGGTTTTAGTCCTGACTCAACTTGATATGCAGACTATATTGACTCCCTGTGGGAGAAGGGGATGAGGGGTTGGGTGGGGAGAAGCTGGGGGCTAGTTGAGGAGGGGAATGAAGAGGAACTGTGGTTGGTATGTAAAATTAAAAAATATCTTTTAAATAAAAAAATAAAACTTTCAAAAAAAAGATTTGGAAAAAAAAAGAAAACAAGACATTGGAGGTGGGATTTGAGGTTAAAAAGCCAACATTACTTTCATTTTTCTCTCTCTTTCTCATGCTTATGGTTCAAAATGTGAGCTCTCAGAATGTGGTTCCCTTTGCTATGCCTCCCACATGTTGCCATACCTCCCCACTGTAATGAACTCTTGCGGAACTATATTTAAAATACATTGCTTTTACATAGCAATGTAAAATCTATGTGTATGTCTAAATCTCTTTTATTGTCTCTATCTTTTACTCTCTGTCTTTTCTATCTCTACTTTTATCTATCTAACCCTGTTTTAATCCTTATAAATGTTTCTCTGTAGCTTTTAGTCTCAACATTCATTTTAAGCTCTCTCTCTCTCTCTCTCTCTCTCTCTCTCTCTCTCTCTCTCTCTCTCTGTCTCTCTCTCTCTGGAACTATATTTAAAATACATTGCTTTTACATAGAAATAGGTGAGAATGTGTCTTTTTCTTAAACCCCTCAGATAGAAAGCCTTAGTTTTGATATATTGTGGACTTTCCCTTCGAGCCCTATCTGCTGCATGGAAACTGGTTTTTCTTGAGCTGCATTAGTTTCTTCTGGGTTGAACATTCACATATTGAATTTTCTTTTGTACACGGGAATATAAGTCCTTGGTGGATTATAAGTAATGTTTTTCCTTGTGGGAACATTAGGACAGGTTAATTTAGGTACAAGAAGCTAGGCCTTCCAAGTGTAGTATAATTTTTCTTTTATATACATAAGCTTAATTTGAGACCCTGATATTGAGGCAGTAAGTTAGAATATGTCCCCTCTCCTCCTTCATGTAAGTCTTGAATGAATATGCAGAAGTCCTATAAAACACTGGCTACATATTTTGTAAATACAGTAATCGGTGGAGGAGTTGTTTATAACACCAAGAGGATGATGTGTAACTAATGAGAAGAGTGGATGTGCTTCTCCATCTTCTCCAACATACCTTAAGAGTTTTGTTCTTGGACATATTGCTTGTATTTAAAAGCCAGAGTCACAGCTCTAAACACCACATCCCACACTAGGGCCTTTACAGAGCAAATGTAGGGATGAAGTATATAAAAGGGTGAGTAGAGATAAAAGATGGAAAGAGAAAGGAATATGGAGAAGGAAAAAGAGAGGGGAGTTAGGGAGGAAAGGAAGTGGGGGAAGGGAGGAGGGACAAAGGAAGAAAGGAAAACAGACACACACACAGAGAGAGAGAGAGAGAGAGAGAGAGAGAGAGAGAGAGAGGGAGGGAGGGAGAGAGAGAGAGAGCCTAAAATGAATGTTGAAACTAAAAGCTACAGAGAAACATTTATAAGGATTAAAACAGGGTTAGATAGATAAAGGTAGAGATAGAAAAGACAGAAAGTAAGAGATAGAGACAATAAAAGATATTTAGAGATAGACCCAGAGAAAAGTAGAAGCAGAAAAAAAGTGTAGACAAACAAAGAAAGACTATCCCTGCTAACATTCTTTTTACTCCGGACACACAACTTTCTAGACATGTCTCAGGATACAACATAAACATCTATTACCAGGAATTTGATTGCCAGGTGCTTTTAGCCTATAGCTTAGAGGCAGGTAGAGAAGAGATTTGGGTATGACTATTGAGGTTTCTACTCTACACTAAGACTTTTTTACATGAGTTTACAGAAAGATCCCATTGCCTCATTGGTTATCTGAGGCTTATAAATTGATTAACTATCCCACTTTCTCTGGATTCTAGTGACATCAGTGACAATGGACTATCCTATCTTTTAAATATGTTGCTGAAGTGTAAGCACTACACTACAAGCAAGCTGGCACTGAAATCAAATGAAGACCAACATCTTAAGACATCCTCATATTTTGCAATCATATATATATATATATATATATATATATATATATATATATACTATCAATGCCACTAAAATAAGAAAAAATGCTCTGAGTGCCAAATGGATGTTATCTTTCATATATCAATTTGTATATCACTATGTGGAATGACTTTGTGTAGAAAAACCACTCACAGATCAGCTGAGAATTAATGTGCTGTTGGGCAAGTGAAGAAACATTACCCATAGTCAATAGCATTATCAGTACAGCAGCTCAAATTTGAAATACAGCACATGAAGGAGGAATGAAAAATTACCCAAACTGTTGTCATATAAACACCCTTGACAGTATAAATATATATGACACTGTACATATATATTCAAGCGGTACAAAATACGTAATAAAAGCTTGCCACTATCTTCACTCTAAATTTGTTTTCTTTTTTCAGTTATTCAGTGTTGATGATTCCTTTTGCTTTCAGTATAGCAATGTTGACCTGCTTCACTATCACTTATTCTCCAGATATTTGCATTCATGCATTGCAGTGGGAGTATTATGAAGATATAGAGAGTTATTTCTTTCAACAATATTATGTTTTATTTTTTCCATACTACAGAGAAACAAATGTTACTAAAAACAGTGTACCCTGCAATAGAAAACATTGCTGTTACTTAAATAATATGTTCAATTTCACAAATAGCTATTTGTGCCATGGGTGGTGGTACATACTTTCTATACCAGTACTCAGGAGTTAGAGGTAAATAAATTTCTAGGAGTTCACAGCAAGCCTGGATCAAATAGTGAGTACCAGGACAGTCAGATATATAATAGAAAGACTTTCCCACAAAAAAAGCAAAACAAAGCAGTTACTTGTGATGCTGATGTTGGATTCCTTATTCACTTCTCAGATTGCTGACAATAACTATCATGTAAACTTCTAAAAGTGACTAAGTTGGAGATTGGGAATGTGATGTGAACCTATACAGTGTGACATGATAAGGGCTCTGCTATGGAGGATCTAAAGGGATTATGCTCTAATTTAACAAGCTCCAGAATTTACTTTTAGAGCCTTTTTCATATCTGAGTCTTGTTCATTTGATTTCTAAATCTGTGAAAACTATTTTGTTACCAATCTGTAGCTGAAGGAACAAGAATAGAATAGTAAGTAACTGAGAATGCCAGGTTTGATGTTCAGGACCCTGGACTCTATCTCAGCTTTGGTTGTTCAGGATAAGAGGTAAAAATTTCCCTGGGGACTCAAGCTATCTGAAATTATATGATTTATTTTCCATTTGGCTGAAAGATTCTTACCTAGTCCTCATGTTTCTGAGTTTTCTTCTGTATACTTATCTACAAGTGAAACATTTCAAGATATGATCTGGTCAGATTTCTCCTTTTTACTACTACAAGGAATGCTTGGATAAAGATGCAGTGAAATTCACATAATTTTTACATATATAAATATGGTGACCATCAGGTCTCTCAGCACTATATTTCTCATAGAATCACCTGTAGCTTTCTGCTTCATTGTGTACAGGCAGTAATTTTAATCTATATTTTGAGATTCTTCCTCTTCTCTGTCATTTTGTGCATTGAGCTTTCAATTTGAATGAGATCAACCCCTTATGAACACAAGACATCTGTGAAGCTTCACCCAGTGGTTAGGAAATTTCCATAAGTAATCCAGCCATAAGTAGAATGAAATTCATCAACACCACTATCAGTAATAATGTGCAGTGAGCTGAACAGATGTTAGAGGATCAGACTAAGCACTGAGAGGCAACAACACTTTTGTGAGATTTAACAGTTAACACTGACATATCTTCATTAAAAAGAAACTTCTGTGTTATTAACCTGAGCCTCTCTTCCATTCACGACTTGTGATGGCATGTTGAAGAGTAGAAGTACTAAGTTAGGAAGCAGTCCTAAACTTCAATAGTTATTTGTCAGGTCAGTATTGTGGATGTCACCTACTCTTCTCCAATATTCTTCCTGTCCTTGCAATGATCTTAAAGATCTGTTGTACAATTTCTAAGCCATGGTATGTTAGATAAAATTAAATTGCTGCTAATTAATCAAAAAACTAACTAATGCCTTTATGATGATATGCTGAGTGAAAATAAGGGATGGAGGAATTAGAGGTCCAGGTATAAACTATGAGACATTCCTGGATAATGGTTAGAATTTGTATAGGAGACTCTGAGCTAGTTTTTTTTTTCAGTGATGAAAGCCTGGGTAGCAAATGATGCCTCAGACTCTAAATTTTTATGTCCATGTACACAACCCTTTCTGTCATTCTCTTTGAGCATCAGGTCCTCATCTATGAAATAAGGGATAGTGATGCTGGCTGCCTTACCAAAATAAGCAAATGAAGTGATGGAAATGAATGAGCAGAGAAGATGATGGGAACAGAACTTAACACAAGATCCAAACATCATCCTTGTTTGCTCAGGATTGATGTGAATTCTCACATACATTTTTAGTTTAGTTGTGTTTGCTTGTAGTAGTAAATAATTTCATTTAAATAATGATAAACATTCTAACCAGAAGCATAATTATACACATTTAAAAAGCTTTTCTAGTTTTTTTAAAATGTTCACATTTGCTCTGATGGAAAATTTGAAGTTATCAATGTCAGGGTGGACATCTACTTGACATACACCTCTCCAATTTGTTCTCCCCTTCTGTGAAAGGAACTCAAAGAAGTGTTGTTTAATTCCTGGTATTAAATCATTGCTAATTAACAAAAAATGATAAGCTGGGTGAAAAAAGGGAGGGGGCAAAACACGTTAGAAACCCAGGGACAAAATATGAGGCATTCCCATATAATAGCTATAATTTTAAAATGTATAGAAAACTCTCAAATGTTGTGAATACTCACAGATGTAGGTTCACTTCAATAGTAACTGAAACACTATTCATAATAGTTGAGTTATAGATACAATACTGAAAGGATACAACTGGACATAATCATAACATAAGTTCATTCTGTACATTTATGTAAATGATTTTTTATTTTTTCTTTAAATTTTTTTTAGCATACCCACTACTATTTCCACTCCATCTTCTCTTCCCAATCATTTCCCATATTTCCTTCACCCCATAACCCCATGATTCCCCAGAATCAAGGACTCCCAAGGTGAGTTAATTTGATCTGGCATATCTAGTCAAGTTAGGACCAAGTCCCTCATCCCAGTATTGAAACTGAGTAAAGAGTTCCTCTGTAGAGAATGGGGTCCTAAAAGCCTGATTATGTACCAGAAATAAATTCAGTTCTCACTGAGCCTCCACAAACTGCCCCTGCCATTTGACTACCATCAACATTCAGAGGGTTGAGATCCATTCCATGAACGTTTCTAAGCTGTCATTTTAGAATCCAAACAGCTCAGGTCAACAATTTATCTCTGTGGGTCTCCTCATCATAATCTTGATTCCATTGTTCACATAATCTCTTTTCCCTCTCTTCAGTTGACTGGGGGCTTGACTTGGTGCTTAGATATGTATCTCTGCATCCGCCTCCATCAGTTGCTGGATGAAGGCAATTAAAGTGATCATTAATTTGATTATAGAGGGGTGCCAGTTTAGGCATCCTTTCCACTGTTGTGTGGAGTAGAGTGCTATCCCAGGTCAACTTGTGGGTTCTTGGGAATTTCCCTAGCACTAGGTTTTTTTCATACCCCACAATGGTTTCCTCTGTCAAGGTATCTATTTCTTTGTTTTCTCTCACTGTTGCTCCCTCTACTCAACCATATCATTCACTCATGTTTCTGTCTCATTTCTCCTTGTTCCCTTCACCCATATAATTCCAATTTACTTGAAAGATATTTTTATTTCTTCTTCCCAGGGAGATTCATGAATGTCTCTCTTAACTTTCTCTTGTTACCTAGTTGCTCAAGGGCTGTGGATTGTAGCCTGGTTATCTTTTTAAAAATTGACTTTGATTGAATACATACCATGTCTATCTTTCTGAGTCTGTGCTACCTCACTCAGAATGATACTCTCCAGAGATCTATCCATTTACCTACAAATTTCAGGATGTTATTGTTTTGTTAGTTTTACTGCTGAGTATTATTCCATTGTGTAAATGTACCACAATTTTTCAATCCATTCTTCAGTAGAGGGTCATCTAAGTTGTTTGCCGGTTCTAGCTATTATGAATAATGCAGCTATGAACATAGCTGGGCTAATGCCCTTGGGGTAAGAATATGAATTCTTATATGCCCAATTTCTGAATTATTTAGTGGATTGATTCTCAGTTTTATGAGGAACTACCATACTGATTTCCAAAGTGACTATACAAGTTTACATTCCCACCAGCAATTGAGGAGAGTGTTTCCTTTGCTCCACATCCCCTTCATAATAGGTTGTCATTTGTGTTTTTGATCTTAGCCATTCTGACAGGTGTGAGATAGTATCTCAGAGTTGTTTTAATTTGCATTTCTCTGATGGCTAAGGATGTTGAGCAAATTTTAAGTGATTTTCAGCCATTTGAGATTCTTCTGTTGAGAATTTTCAATTTTGCTTTGTACTCCATTTTTAATTAGATTATTTGATTTTTGACCTCTTTCCTTGAGTTCATTATATAATTTAGAGATCAGTTTTTTGTCAGATATAGGGTTGGTGAAGATTTTTTGCATTTTCTAAGCTGTCGTTTTATCTTATTAACAGTGTCCTTTGCATACAGAATCCCATTTATTAATTTTTGTTCTCAGTGTCTGTGCTATTAGTGATATATTTAGGAAGTGGTCATCTGTACCAATGTGTTCAAGGATATTTACCACATTCTTTTTTATCAGGTTCAGTGTAACTGGGTTATGTTGAGGTCTTTGATCCACTTGGTCTTGAGTTTTGCGCAGGGTAATAGATATGGATCTATTAGCATTCTTCTCCATACCACTATCAAGTTATGCCAGCAGCATTTGTTGAAGGTGCTATCTTTTCTCCATTGTATATTTTTTACCTCCTTGTCAAAAATCAGGTGTTCGTTGTGTGTGTTGTGTGTGGATTAGTGTCAGGGTCTTCAATACAGTTACATTGATCCACAGGTCTATTTTTATGCCATTAACAAACAGTTTTTATTACTGTATATTTATAATATAGCTATTATAATATACTATAGAAAGTCAGAGATAGTGGTGCCTTCCAAATTTCTATTATTGAAGAGAATTGTTTTGGAAATCCTGGGTTTTTTTCCATATGAAGTTTAGTACTGCTCTTTTGATATCAATGAAATATCAGGAACATAATTTTTAATCCATTATTCAGCTGAGGAGCATCTAGGTTGTTTCCACATTTTGAATATTATTAATACTGCTATAAACATAGTTGATCAAATGTCCTTATGGTAAGAATGTGCATATTTTGGTTATATGTCCAAAAGTTGTATTGCTGAGTCATTAGGTAGATTGATTCTCAGTTTCTGAGAAACCACCATATTGATATCCAAAGTGGGTTGTACATGTTAACATTTCTACCTACAATGAAGGGCTGTTCCCTTTACTCTACATTACTTTCAGTATAGGTGATGTTTCCCTGATTTCTTTTTCAGCCCTTTTATCATTTCTGTATAAGAGGGCTATTGGTTTTTTAAATTAATCTTGTATTCTTTTACATTGCTGAGTGTGTTTATCAGCTGTAGGAATTCTCTACTAGAATTTCTGGGGTCACTTATATATACTATCATATCATCTTCAAATAGTGAAAGTTTGACTTGTTCTTTCCAATTTGTATCAATTTGATCTCCTTTTATTGTTTTCTTTCTTTTTCTAGAACTTTGAGTAATATATTGAATAGATATGGAAAGAGTGGCAGCTTTGTCTTATTACTAATTACAGTGGGATATCTTTGAGTTTCTCTCCACTTTGTTTGATGTTGGCTGTTGGCTTGTTTTATATTACCTTTATTATGTTTAAGCATGTTTCTTGTATCCCTGAGCTCTCTAAGACCTTTAACATGAATAGATTGGTGAATTATGTCAAAGTTTTTTAAGCACCTAATGAGAAAATCCTCTGATTATTCTCTTTCACTTTGTTTATATGGTAGGTATCATTGACAAATTTTTATATGTTGATCCATCCATTCATCTCTGGGATGAAGCCTACTTGATCATGGTGAATAATTTTTTATATGTCTATGCCTTCAATTTCCCTGTATTTTATTGAGTATTTTTGCATCAATGATCATAAGGGAGATTAGTCTGTAATTTTCTTTCTTTCTTATGTCTTTGTATCATTTGGGTATCAGGGTGACTGTGGCCTCCTAAAAAGAGTTTGACAATGTTTCTTCTGTTAATATCATGTGGAACAATGTGAGGAGTATTGGTATTAGTTCTTTTTTGAAATTCTAGTAGAATTCTGCACTGGAACTATCTTTCCATGGGCTTCTTTTATTGTTGATGTTGTTGGTGGTAAACTTTTAATAACAGCTTCTATTTCCTTGGGGATTATATGTCTATTTAAGTTGTTTACCTAGTCTTGATTTAATTTTGGTATTTGGTAACTATCTAGAAAGTTGTCTATTTGGTTTATGTTTTTCAATTTTGTGTAGTACAGGTTTTGAAATCTGACCTAATGATTCTCTGAATTTTCTTTTTTCTTCTTTTGTCCCTCTTTTTATTTCTGACTTTGCTAACTTGAATATTCTTTCTCTGAATTTTGATTCATTTGGATAAGAATTTGTCTATCTTGTTGATTTTCTTAAAGAGTCAACTTTTCATTTCTTTGATTCTTTGTATTTTTCTCTTTGTTTCAATTTTTTTGATTTTGGCCCTGAGTTTTATTATTTCCTGCCTTCTACTCCTTCTGGGTGAGCTTACTTCTTTTTGTTCTCATTCTAGAGTTTTCAGGTGTGCTGTGAAGTTCCTTGTGTGAGATTTCTTCAAATCCTTTATGTACATAAAGCACTTAAGTGCTATAAACTTTTCTCTTGGTATTGCTTTTATTGTGTACCATTAGTTTATGTATTTTATGGATTTATTTTCACTGAATTATAAGAAATATTTAATGTTTCTTTATTTTTCCTTGTCTAGGGGCATGTACAGTTAAGATTTGTTTGATTTCCATGAGTTTGTAGACTGTAGTTTGTGTTGTTGTTAAATTCTAACTTTAGGTCATGGTGCTCTGGTAGAGTACAAGGGATTGTTCCATTTTTTAATCTATTTCTTTTTAATTTATGACTGAATATGTAGTAAATTATAGAGAAGTTTCCATAGGGTAGGATCCTGAGAAGAAGATATATTCCTTTGTGTCTGGCCAGAATGTTTTGTATAAATCTACTGTCCATTTATGTCATAACATTTGCTACATTCTTTTTTTCTCTGTTAAGTGCATGGTTGGCAGACCTGGCCATTGGTGGGAATTTAATGTCAAGGTCTTCCACTACTAGTGGGCTGGGTTTATGTGCAACTTAAGCTTTATCATTTTTTTAAATATGTGGGTGCCTTTGTATTAATGGCATAAATGTTCAGTATTGAGACTTCATCTTGATAGATATTTCCTGAGATGAATATGTAATACCCTTTCTCATCTCTTTTGTTAGATTTTAGTTTAAAATCTATTTTGCTAAATATTAGGATAGCTAGCTTAAGTCTGTTTGATTAGAAAGTCTTTTCCCAAACCTTTACTCTGAAGTACTGTCTGCCTTTGTAGTTGAGGTATATTTAATGTATGCATCAGAAGGATGTATCCTGTTTTCTTATCTATTTTATTAGCCTGTGTCTTTTTATAGTGAATTGAACCAATTGATATGAAGGGATATTAATGACCAGTAATTTTTAATTCCATTATTTTTTATGGTAGTTTGTTTTTCCCTCCTTTGAGATGTCCAGCTGTGGTTTTATCTATTACTTGTGTTTTGATGGACACATCTATCTTCATTATGTTGGAGTTTTTCTACTAGTGCTTTCTGTAGGGCTAGATTTGTGGATAGATATTGTAATCAGGTTTTATCATATAATATCTTGTTTACTACATCTATGATGAATCCCAGTTTTGCTGGATAAAGTAGTCTAAGCTGGCAACCATGGTCTCTTAGTGCCCTTATATCATCTGTCTAGAAAGTCTGGTTTTCATAGTCTCCATTGAGAAGTCAGTTTTATTCTGATGGGTCTACCTTTAGAAGTTATTTGGCATTTTTCCTTTGTAGCTCTTAATAATTTTTCTTTATACTGTATGTTTAGTGTTTTGACTATTATGAGTCAAGTGAACTTTGGCAGGAGTTAAGGGGAATCTATTCTCTTTGGTGTTTTTTAAGCTTCATGTATCTTCATAGGAATTTCCTTTTTTAAGTTGAGAAAGTTCTCTTCTATAATTTTGTTTAGTATATTGTCTGTGCCTTTGAGTAAGTATTCATTTTATTCTATTTCTATTATTCTTGTGTTTAATCTTTTCATGGCGTCCCAGATTTTCTGGACATTTTGTGTTGACTTTGTTGGCTTTAGTGTTTTCTTTTACTGATGAATCTAATTTCTCTATTTCTTCCATGCTAAAGATTGTCTCTTTCATTTCTTTCATTTTTTTGATTATATTTGCATGTAGTTTCTCTTCATTCATTCAGATTTTCCATTTTCAGCATTACTTTGCTTTGTGTCTTCTTTATGGTTCCTATTTCAATTTTTAAGTTTTGAACAGTTTCCTGCACCTATTTGATTGCTTTTTCTTGGTTTTTATGACTTTCTTTAAGGGATTTATTGAGTTCTTTAATTTTTTGTCTTTTCCCCTCTTTAAGAGAATTTTTATTTCTTATTAATTTTCTCTTTAAAGGCTTGTATCACCTTCATAAAATTATTTTTAAGGTCATTTTCTTCTACTTCTATATTGGATATTTAAGGCTTGCTGTTGCAGAAGCACTAAATTCTGGTGGTGCCATATTGTTCTTTATGTTTTTAAATGTATTTTTGCACTGGCCTCTACCCACCTCTTCTTCCAATTAGTTGAAGCATTGTCTGTGTTTCGGGAAGCTGTTCTTGGTCCAATAGATTCTCTTGGTGCAAATAAAGCTCTTGTTGAAATAGAAGCCAGGGGATTCTGTATCTCAGGGAGCAGTTGAGATTTTCAAAGGATAGATGGTTTTGGAGGATGAATTGCAGCCTATAGGCTAGAGGTTCCAATTAGGGGTGTGACAGCCAGGTTTGACTGCGGGCCATTCCTTGCTCAATTACATTCAGCTGAAACTGCAAAAGAGTTGAGGGAGCATAGAATTTGCTGTTGTCCTGACCTGGAGCCTGGTCTAGCTGTCTGGGTAGAAAGAGGGTAACTTTCCTCTTCTGATGGAGCTCTCCAGATTTGTTTCTCAGGAAGCAGTTGAGGCTGGGGCAATAAGTGGGTGGTTGTAATGGAGTGAAGATTTTAGTCTAGAGGGTCCAATGTGAGACAGTGATATTCAGGCTTGCCAGAGGGGATCTGCTTGCTTATCTGCAGCTGGTGCTGCAATGTTGTTGGAGCATGGTTTGTTCCCTGTTGCCCAGACTGAATACTGACCTGGCTGGCTAGCTAGGAGGAGGGTAATTCATCTCTCATGATGGAGTTCTCCTGAGTCTTTATCTCCTTTGTGTAATTATTAAGTTAAAAAGTACCATAATCATGAATGTACAAAAAATTGACTTACAGAAAACACTTAGATATATGGAGACAAGTTGATAAGAAATTTTCTTCTTCCTCTCAGAATTCAATTTTCAGCCTAAGGTTGTATTTCTGATGTATTCAGACAGGTGGATATTTTCTTCCCAGAAACATCTGATATAGGAAGCTGTGAAGGCTTTTTTTTTCTATCAGTAGACATGAAAGAAGTTCTGTTTAGGTCTTAATTAAACTGTGACTGTTTTATAATAATACAATTCTGACACACCTGACCTTTATGAGCTGCAGAAAGCCATCTTTGTCAAATGATGTGTGAATCTTACACCTGGGCTATGGCCATGACCTTGTCTACCCAGTGATATTCTTGCCTGACATTTCACACAAGGTCCCAGTTGAACTACCAAAGGCTGTACTGTACTCAGATGACTTTACCAGCCATTTTCCTAAGTCAGTGTTCCAGAGAGAGGAAAACTGGCCACAATCAAAGTACTATTTTAGTACTTGTTTGTCTTCTTTCTTTCCTTGCCTTATTCTAGTAACCATGTGTTACTCGGGCAAATATTCAATGACTAAATAAAGTGGTTTGGGTGGGAGGGAAATAAATGAGTTAATTATATTATAAGCAGTGTGATGCTAAAAGGAAAAATACGTTTTCTTACTTATGTATAAACTATAAAATTCTTAAATCTTCATTCTTGGACTGCAGCAGTCTCAACTATATGTATCATCTTTTATAACAGTTGGCACTGAGAACAGTGTGTTCACATTGTGCCCTTCTGTGTGATGGCAAGGAGACAAGATGTCCTCAGCTACAGGATTATCGAAACTTCACACTGGGAAAAACATTAGTTCCACACACTGCACAGCAACTCAGTCTTCATGGAAAGTCCACTAAGTACACTTTTTCATGAAATGTCAGGCATAACATACATAAAAACTAAAATTTTATTGGGACAATAGATTACCTACAGATGAGCTTTCCAAGTTGTACTTTGACATGTAGCTTGATATAAAGGGACAAGAACATTCTGTGTTTTGCACAGAATTGTGAAGGCCACGTGCATAATAAAGGGTCAAAAAGTAAATTCAATCAAAACAGTTACAGGGACTCAAAGTACTATCCAAAACCAACACACTAGAATAGACAAAGCAGCACTCTGTGAAAAGTTGAAGTTTTACAGCTAAGCCCATCACATTCAGGAAGGATCTAGCATATCCATAAGGCAAAGCATGCAGGCTGTCTAAGGTTTTTTTTATTATTTAATTATACTTACCTGAAATTATATCATTACATCATCATCCTACTTTGTCTTCCTCCCTTCAACCCTCCCATGTATGTTTTCAACCCCTCCTACTTTTTTCCTCATATTCATGACCTCTTTTTCTTCAGTTGTTACATTCCCAATAGTAAGAAATATGAGGTGGGCACAGCACAAATGGCTTGTCAGAATAATTGCAATACATGGACGGAGATCCTAACATTCTGAGTCTGCAGATTAGCGAGCTCTATCTTGAGACAATAGGATGGATAATGAGAAGAGAATGCAAATAGGAAAAAATGCAAGGTCAACTGTATATTCTTTTAAGACCAATAACAAATAAAATGTTAAAATGTCTCCCTTTTCTCCACTCTAGCCAGTAAGTAAACATACTTCAAATCTAGAGATAAAGGGTCTCATAACACATAGTTATAGCAAGAGAGAACGCAAAGTTTGTATAGAAAATCAGCTTTACTAGCTTTAACAGTGTGTCAAAAGATATCTTTCAATAGCTTTGAGGCAAAATACCAAGGAGACAAGTCAAGATAGCCGATGGTGTGAAAAGAAGTGGGTAAGGATGAGTGACAAAGTAAATGCAGGAAGGTGAAACTAACCTGGTTCAAATAAAATAAATACTTTATTTTATTTTTATGAGATGAGCATAACCTGCATTAAATTAAAAATAAACAAAAGTATTTCTTTAACAAAGGGCCTTTGTAGTGGTACAGAGCACACATTTAATAGCAGACAATAACATTACTGAGGCTGAAGAGTTTTTTCAGAACTCATAGAAAAATTCATTTAATGAGCATGAACAGGTGCAATCTACTGGAAAGAAACTTCATATGCATTTCCTAAAAACATAGTATGGGCCACTCAAACAAACCTAAACAATTATTTCTTGGATCAGTGTGTTTCAATATAAAAGTCTCCAGTTAGTTCATGAGTATGTAGATTGAAAACAATTATTTTCTGTAGACAATAATAGCAAAAATTATCTCTTGGGCATCTTAAAACATTATTTTATTAGAACATATGGAAGAAAGACACTCTATGTCCTGACTATCCAGAGAAAACAGAGGTAAGAGCCTAAGAATCAAAGTCAGACTTGTATATGATGGTTTTAACAATAATTATGTGTTTGGGAAGTTATATATAAACTTGTATCTATATTCAGAGATGAGATAACATGATGAAATGAGCAAGAATGTAGTCATTAACATCTGTTTAAAAATAAAATGTAACTACAGTGTTAGATTTAAAGAAGGTGAGTATGGAGAATGAGACCATCATGCTGCCAGTGCAGGTTTCACTAGCAATAAACACAGGAGCTGGAAGAAGGAAATTTTAACTAAGTGTTATTTTACATTTCCAAATCTATATGTTAATATCATGAGAAATGCTTTATGCTACTAAGAAACAACAAGTTAATTACATGCAGTATTCCAAAACCCACTTTCTGTTAAAAAAAAAAATTTAAAAAACCCATACTAGGGGGAGAGAATATTAGGAAGCACATGACATCATTTCATATATTACATATATGAAGAAAGAGAATCAAAATACTTATTCTATTACTTGGTTGGATTAATAACAGGATCATAAATGTAATAAACCATTCAAGAAAAGGGTGCAATAGTATTCCTTCAATGTATTCTAACACTCAAGAAATAGAAAGAAATATAACAGTAATAACAATATATACAACTCAGACTCAATTTAAAAAGAGAAAACTTTTAAAAACTTGAACTAAAAATTATCACCTAACTAAAAGTGTTTACACTCTTCAACAAACCTATGAAAACTACAGAAAATTGAGAATCAATCTCCCAAAGGACCCTGCAATACCACTTCTGGGTGTATACCCCAAAAATGCACAGTCACACTCCAATGGCATCAGCTCAACTTTGTTCATAGCAGCGCTATTTGTAATAGCAAGAACCTGGAAACAACCTAGATGCCCCTCAACTGAAGAATGGATTAACAAATTGTGGTACATCAACACAATGAAGTACTACTCAGCAGTAAAAAAAAAAAAAAATGATATCCTAAAATTTTTAGGCAAATGGATGGATATGGAGAATGTCCTCCTGAGCAAGGTATCTCAAACCCAGAAAGATAAGCAGAGGATGTACTCACTCATTAGTGGACTCTAAACAAAGAAACAAACAAACAAGAAAAAAGCAAAACATGCCCAAGCTGCAAACCACAACCACTGAACAGCTTGGGATCAGAAACACCTTGGACTGACTCCTTGGATCCCACTCCCCCTAGAGGAACACCTGACTCAGTCTTGATGTTGTAGGGAGAAAACTAGATTTGCCAGGAGTAGAGGCTGAACTAAGCAATATTGGGATCTTGGGACCTTGGGATCTCCTACCCATGGGGGGGATGGGGAGATTTGGAGAAGAGAGAATGGCCTGATGTGGTGGGGAGGGGAAGAGACCTTGAATAAGGATATACAAGGAGAGAAAATGTGACTTCTTTATTTATAATAATAAAAGAGAAGAAAAAAAAGGAAAAGAAAACTACCTTTTGTATCAAAGCTATGCAATGACCTCAGCATGTAAGTGGCTGAGTTAGAAAAATTGAGAATTTGAGGGGAGCCTGTATTTATGTAACTGACCAACAGGGGCTTGCTGTATGTGAAGAATGGGTATGGAGTAGTGAGCAAGAAAAGAGGTGAGTTTGTCAGATGTACTTAATTAGGTATTCTTGGCTGTAAACAAACCACACTCAAGATCCCTTGGCTTGCAAGCTCAAACCACCTACCCTGCTCAAGCATGATAAAATAGAAGAGCTTTGTAGACACAGTTTGTCTTGTTCTTGTGGCACCACCAAGGTTGTTCCACTGGAACTGAATGACATACTTGCAATGTCTGTTTCTGCTCTACTCAGTTCCAGTTCATGAGGGAAGTGTGGTTCTTTCTCTTGGCTTGGAGGCCAGATGGTAGTTTTACACTATTCTTCAGCTCTTCACAACAGAGAAGATTGGTTCTAAAAGCAACATCCTGAAATCACGGGAAATTTCTGAGACATTTCTGACTTTGGGAGTCACAGGACTTTACATTTTACCTCTCATCCTCTGATCATATCCCCAACTAATTGATATACAAGCCTGCCACTTCTCTTCATCACATTCTCAGGGTCGGCTTCTAGAAGATGACCCTAAAGCAAATGTTATTTCTAACTTACTATCTATTTTACTTCATGTATTTCAGCATGCAAAATGTCCTTAAAGCCAGACCCCAATGACATGACAGTTTGGCAGGTAAGGAACTTGTTCAGTCTACCTTTGTGGAGGCCTCTGTCTGGAGGTGCTGGCTCATGCTGTTTTTAACCAAAAGATTTCGGCTTCCATTGTTTCCAGGGTGTTTTTCACGTAGGCAAGAATCTTTGTAGACATTCTTCTGACTATGCATTAGTCAGTCACATCATTATAAGAAACAGATCAGATAGACACTGGAGTAACTGCTGGGGTTATGTGGCTCTCCTAGCAAATCACATTACTGGTCTAGGCACCAAAAAAAGCAAATAAAAGGGGTATGAACCATTGATGTCTGCTGTAATTTCTAGCCTTATCAGCAAAATCTGCTGTCAAAGGAATCTGCTTGATGTCTACAAGAAGAGCTGTGTCACCTGAAATTTTCAAGACACTCAACTGGCATGATGTAGAGCCACCCTAGCATCTGTCATCCAGAGATCTGTGCCCCTAACAGTAAAATCAAAGGATGCCAGGTGGATCAAGAGATAATTGAGACAGAATGACCACAACCCTTGGAGGTTGGAAGATGTCATCAGTTTCTAACTGCCCCAGAGATTCCTGTTCTCTCTTTGTGATGTCCCCAAATAAACAGTGCATCCAGATGCAAGGTAATGAGAGCAACAAAATGAATGTAAAACACAGAAATTTTTATATAAACATATCTTGTCAGAAAATGATTGCTTGAGGGAAAATCAGTTAAGTGTAAGCTTTCCAATTTATATAGTTGCTCTGATTGTTCCCATAGGCTATTAGTGCTGAACAACAATTTTATCATTTATGTTAGGAGGCTAAATGTGAAGAACTTTTAAATTGCATATTTCCTTTGCTGCAAAATTTAAATTAACTTCTTTAATTGCATCAGCATAAAGTAAATATTTGTTCCTCAGAAGAACTGGCTATGAAGGTAGCTTGAAATTAAGTGACCTTAGAAATCCTATGTGCACATTGTGGAATCAGCTAAGAAGAGGAATGACTGGCAGTATAATTAAGGATACAGAAAAGTTTATATTATGAAGCAATTGTGTTTCTCCTCATTCTCTGCTTCATTCTTTGGATTTTTATTCCAGCAATTAAATACTGTTTACCCATTGCCTGATGCTTTCAGACATGCAGAACAAGTAGTGTGTTAGCAGTGAGTACAGGGAAATACTTAGCATACAGATAACTATGCCAATTAGAGCATTACTAGGGGAGGACCCACCTCTGTGATGTTTGGACGTGATGTCCTTGTGTCTTCTTGGTCCTCTCTAATCACCTGTAATTCCAGAATTTGCACTAGCTATGATGTTCAGCTCACTTGTCAAGAAAATTGGGCAGGAAGTCTAAACATGGAGAAGTACATCAAAGAACAAGATACAAGAAATGGAGCCAGGCAATGTAGAGGCACAAAAAAATAGTGGAGAAATGGGGTAGAGATGAGAGGATGAAGAAGAAAACTTGTTTATTGTCTGCAGAACTGATGGCTGATATACTTCTCCATGTTTATCTATGTTTATTGTCAATTTGAAATTAAACTAAATATTTTGTTTTTACTTGAGAAGTCTGATGACCATGCTAGAGACAATTATTTGAACTGATATAGTATTTTTTATATTGTACAGGTTGATGAATGCTTATAATTTTGATGTAGAAAATAAGCCACCTAGGGACCTTGGGACCTCCTGCCCTTGCTGAGGAGAAGATAAAGAGATAGGGAGAAGAGAGAGTGACTGGGAGGGGCAGGAGGGGGAAGGGCATTTGAACAAGGGGATACATGGATAAAAAGTGAGACTTTATTCATAATAATAAAAAAGAAAATTTTTTTCTTATGGTTCACATTATTGAGCCACCACATTGACCCAAGGAAGTTTAGGTTTATATGAGAGATGTCTAAAGGAGAAATGACATCATAGAAAGTCTTATTGGTGTCTTAAGTTATCTGATAACTACTCATGTTTTAAAAACCCACTACTTAGTGGCTTAAAACATCATTATAACCTACAATTTTAGAATTGCAAATGGTTGGATTTAGAAATTCTTGGTTATGTTTTCATGTCTATTATTTTCAAGGCTGAACTAGATTTGTAGGTCCTTCTTCCTTGACAACATTTCTGAAAAGAAAGGCGTGGAGGCAAAAAGATAAAGAAAATAAAAAGTTGGGCTCAAGAGGGGCTTAAACAAGTTATATCTTATACTAAGCAAGTTTATTAAGATGGGGAGAAGAGAGAGTGACTGGGGGGGTCAGGAGAGGAAAGGGAGTTTGAACAGGGGTTTACATGGATTAAAAAATGAGACTTTATTCTATAAAAAGAGAAGTGTAGCATCTAAGTTTTAGAAAGAAGAATTGAAACAGAGTCAGTAGAAAGCCATAATATAATGAAGTGAAATCTGTGGGAAGCTAACCAAACAATGTTGTGCAAGGAGTACAATGTATATCTCAAGTGTATCACAGACCAAGTACACAGCAGTCTTGAGACTGATAATTCAAGTCCCTTCATACAAAAAAGCTAAATTTCTAGGAACCAAAACCTTAACTTCTCAAGACCCTAGCCCCAGCCTCAGATTGGAGTTTTCCAATACTCTTTGGAGAAGACACAGAACTGGGTTCCTTTTGGTTTTGGTTTTGTTTGTTTAAATCAAGGCCTTTGAGAAAGCCATGGATTACTCTAACTTTCAACACAAAACTATTATTTGAATGCTCAGCTGGGTTGGATATCCAAATCAGCTTGACACCACTTCCCCAAACTGATGACTGCCTCTTGGCCTCTGCAGCTTGAAAATCTTGGGTCAGGAAATCAGACTCCCTTGACAGGACCATCCTAAGGAATATGCTCAGAACTACATGGTCAATTTTGCTATGCCATTTTCAGCCACATAATTCTCCTTCTCTGAAAAACATCCTTTGTTTTGCTTTTTCAGAGTCATGGGGAAGGCTCTTCAATACCACTACTCTATAAAGTGCTAATAATTAGGTTTCATGATTTACAATATGCATAAGAATTTATCCTATTACAATGGCAGAATAAAGGCACCTTCTAATGAATCCAGCCCCACGACTAAAATTATAAGTTTAAAAATATATAGTTTGAGTCTATCTGTGCTCAACATGTTCCCTTCTGCTTCCTTTGATGAATTGGAAGAGCATGTAGCTATCACCAGTCTTTTGAGCTGGTACTTAAACATGATTCTTCAAGGAAAGTACAGTTTTCCACACAAAGAATTAAATAAAGTTAAGATTTGTGTTTCAGGTCAAATCCATGTGGTTGATGTTTGGTCCAAAATATGAATTTGGCACAGACATTAATAATTAGACATGTCTAAGTTTACATCTGACCTCTGAAAATAAGTTCCAATTGTTACATATATGTCTTTATTTAAAATTAAGCAAGGGGTGGCTCAGTTATTAAGAGCATGCCACTCTTCCAGAGATCCCTGGTCCATTCCCAGAGTCCACATCATCACCACCTGCAACTACAGTTCCAGGACATCTAGTGCCTTCTTCAGGCTTCTGGAGGCACCTTCACACACATGGTACACATATATACACTCAGGTACACACACACACACACACACACACAAATACATATACATACAAACAAATAAATAAATGTTACTGGGCATACATGTCCCTAGTACTGGAAACATAAAGGCACATGGTACTTGGATCTGCCTCTCATCCTAAGGTAGGCAGTTAAGAGTATATACCTATAAATACATAATAAATGACATATTTTCTATGTGAGCCCACAATGACTATAGTTTGTGTCTTGATGGCATTTTGACCTAAGGTCAAAGAGTTAAAGCTTGTTTTGCTTCAGGAGGCTAAATAACAGAATATTTGGCCAAAGGCATGGTTACCAGATGTCTTACTCACCAAAGTCCAATAATAGGATGTTTTGCTTAAGGACTGATTGCTAGATGTTTTGAGTATCAAGAAGGTGCTTATGCTTGTTTATTGCTTGAGCCAATGGTAAGGGAAGTCTTTTGCTCCCTTTGCAGTGAGTATAAAAAGGCAATGAAAAATAAACTCTAGGCTCTACCATATTGACTGAGAGCACTTCTGACTCTATTTTTCTGTTTCTGTCTGTTTTGTTTCTGATTTTTCTCAATCCTCATTTCTCTCTTCAGGGCTATATTAATAGTCAGGTTGGACCTGATATTTTCTTCATCCATTAAAATTTTAGAAGGATTATTTAAAGAAGGCAAACATTGAACTTAATTCTATAAAGCAAGTATATAGCACTAGATCATTGAGATGTGTGGAGTATTTACTTTGTGCTAAAGAGGCTACAGACAATATGAGTTATCAAATGAAATCAATAGGCTGAAATTCTACATTGAGTGAAACAATTTTAGAAAGTTCTATGGTGCTTGTGATTCCCAGGAATTTTCTCTGAACATATAAGCATCTCTGAATATCAGTCACCTTCAAAGTCACAGGTAAAGACAAGACAGTGGGCCAGTTTTCCTTGGCTACAGAATGAGTTTTCTGTCTCTATTTCACCCTGTTTTCTTCAAGATCATGCAGGTTCCTATCATTGTGAAAGTTTCTGGGAAATGTGGGGTTCTATTAACACTGGGATCTAAAGCTATCATCCAGGACTGTGGAAGGCATGTCATCTCTTTCTTTTCTTTAGGAAGAACTTTAGGCACTCACTATGGTATTTCTCCCACTCTATTCTCTTCACTTTCAATGTATTTTGATGTGTGAAGCTGCTCCCATCACACTCAGATCTTCAAACACTTCCAGATTAGAGTATCAAGATTCTTTAACTGCCCAATTAACGTTGGCTTGTGACCTCTTGGATTTGTTTAATCATGGAGCAGCACGTTAACATATTCTGTTGGAATTTGATGAGACTTATTGATGAGACACAGCTACCCAGTCTTAACATCTGCTTGGGGAACTGTATGCCTTGGGATGATGGTAGACAAGGTAAGCCCGCAGTCACAACATCAGTGATATAAGCTGTAATTTATAAATTCTCACTCAAAAATAGTGTGTATAAGTCAATATTGTTTAAGTATCATGGGACATACTTAAAAATATGTCACTCACAATAAGTCATTCTATACCAACTGACAAGAAGAAGGCCACATTGCTGAATGTAAGATCCACACAGAGTGGGTATCTGACTCTTATGCCTTCTTTTAGGTTCTTATCTTTTTATGTTGTTTTTTTCCAACTACAGTATGATAGTTTATGCTTTACTTTATTGTATTTTATTATTATATGAAACCTGTTTTTTTCTAATGAAAGACAGAAAGGGAGTGGATCCAGAAGGGAAATGAGGTAGGGATGAACTGGGAAAAGAAGAGGTAGAGGAAATTTGTAATTAAAATATATATTATATAGGGAAAATTTCAGTAAAAGGAGGAAATATGTCACTCAGCCACAATATGTTGGTCTGCATGAAAAGAAAATAAGATAACCTTACTGTCAGCTAGAAATGACTAGACACTGTGACTCTTATAAGGACAAAGGAAGTAAAAAAAAGACTTTCCTGTCAGTCATCTTTTTGAGGTGATGTCATACAAGCAGAAACCAATGTCTCAGTTTTGTTCGTTTTTTTTTTTTCCTGTAGAGACAAAGATACATGATACTCATTGCCTTCTTTCAGGATCTGAGTGTCCATGTATCTCTAGTCATTTACAAAGGGATCTGAGGCTAATGCAATTTGGAACTGTTGCCACTGAAATTAGCCCAGATGGTGTCATATAGCTCAATTACTACAATGTACTTTGAATTCATGAGAAAAATATTCAGAAATGTGAATAATAGAATAAAAGTACAACAGAAATTAATTTGGGCTGTAGACTATTTTCATTTCATCTCATATTAGTATTTATCAAATTGATGTACAGAATGAACAGAAAGGAACACAAAATGACATGAAATCATTGTCTCACAAGTCAAACATTTTCTGCCACTTATTTCCTCTTCCTTGTGTGTTCTATAGTTCTATCAAGCCACAGAAGCAAATGTATTATAAAGTTTGGTTTATGTTAAGATTGTTATCTAGAAATACTATTTTTATGAGAATATATTAATTTAGCTTATTTGAAACAATCCTGTCTTTGTTCTCACCTCTCCTCAACTTTATCTAGTTCTGAGTATGCCAATATTATTAATCATATATTTGTGATTTTGTTTTTTAATTGTTTGTTTTCAAGACAAGGTTTCACTGTGTAGCATCCTTGGCTGTCCTAGAACCAGCTCTGTAGATCAGTCTGGCATCAAACTCACAGATATCTACCTACCTTTGCCTCAGAGTGTTGGGATTAAAGACATATTCCACCATCATCTAGTATACATATTGCTTACTGTGAAATTATGTGTACTTTTATAAAGCATCCTAATTTTTATGTCTCCTCCTAAAGTTCTATTACTGATCCATTGTTGTAGAATAAAACATTTAACATTTTGTACTGTAATTTAATTTAGATGCTTTGTAAGTACATTTAAGAGCTTAATATTAATAACTATCTTTAAATTATGGCAAATAAGCATTGTTTATCCTAGATCCAAGAAATTAGTTTAATCAAAATGTAATGAAACATTTTTTGTGACATAAAGTAATATATCTACCTTGTGAAAGACCTTACCATTTCCTAGGTAACTCTGGAAAAGTCTAACAAACATCTTTTTGTTTCTTAGAATATAGAAATGCTCCTAATACCTGTATTTTATTGTATATTGGCTCTTGGAACTTTTGGGTTGAGATTTGTAATTTTTTACATCGCTTTGATTTTACATCGATGACAGTTTTTCTTCTACCCTCACTGATTGTTATTTCATATTCAGATACAGTCTTTTTTAGTATGAAGACTTTTTTGATGTTTTATGTACAATCTGTTTTGTGAACATTATTTCTCAACTAAGTCTGGAGACACATTGGATTAAACAATATTCTTTTCTAAATTATACTAATTTTCTGTGGTATATATTAATTTTTTGAGCTTGGCTAATGGCCCTTAGAACTGTTGACTACCCTCCAAGGCTTGATGTTTAGGGACTGGCTCTTTAGATCTAAAGCAATTTTAACAACCTTTATTTTGACTATATATACCTTTTCTTACCAACCTCATATTCTATTCATGAGACAAATTCCTCTCTGAATGCATATGTGTGTGTGCAAGAGCTATATGTATATACATGATAATGTGTGTGTACACATGTACATATAGTTGCACATGTAGTTAGAATCCAAAAGTCAATATCAAAGTTTCTCATTTCACCCAAATCTGACCAATTCAGCTAGACTAACTGGTCTGAGAGTGCCAGAGATTCCTCTGTCTTCACACGCTCCAAAATCCTTCAGCACTGTGATTATGGGTACATACTGTCATACTTGGATTTTATGTGAATGCAAGCATCTGAATTCAGGCTTTCACATATGCCCCCCAAATAATTTACTAACCAAACAATATCCCCAGTTTTCTGAATTTTGTTCTTTAATTATTCTAGTACTTAAACATATAAATTTTTATCTGTTAAATCTTTTTCAATGATATTTAAATTTTCTTTAATTTTCATAAAAAATGTAATGAAAATATTTTTCCTGGGTCTATTCAATTTTTCTTTTTCTTCCTTCTTTATTTATTTTGTATTTATCAAGAAAAAACAGTAAAATGAATTTAAAATGCCGATAAGTTAACAATAACTATAAAGAAGATAAAAATCATAAGTAAGTCTTATCAAGGGTGATAATGCAAATAAGATTACTACACATATATTTACTTTGTGTTCAGCTTTCCCTCTGAATTTTTTCTTTTTCATCCCTGTATATCCTTATTCAAGGTCCCTTCCCCCTCCTGCCACATCAGATCATTTTTTCTTCTCCACAACTCCCCATCCCCTCCCTGGACAGGGAGCAGACAGTCTTATGGTCCCACTGACCCAATAATGCTTAGATCAGTCTCCACTCCTGGCAAATCCAGTTTTGTCCCCCCTCCCTCAAGAGTGAGTCAGGTGTTCCTATAGTTGGAGTGGGATCCGAAGGGTCAGTCCAGCGTGTTTCTGATCCCAAGCTGTTCAGTGGTCATGGTTTGCAGCCTGGGCATGCTTGGCTTTTCTCTTGTTTGCTTGTTTGTTTAGAAACCACTAATGAGTGAGTACATCCCCTGCTTATCTTTCTGAGTTTGTGATACCTCGCTCAGGAGGATATTCTCCAAATCCATCCATTTGCCTGTGAATTTTAGGATATCATTTTTTCTTACTGCTGAGTAGTATTCCATTGTGTAGATGTACCACAGTTTGTTAATCCTTTCTTCAGTTGAGGGACATCAATTTTTCTTTTACTTTTTTTTCTCAGTAAGAGTATGTTTCTTTTTATTATATATTTATTTTTAGAAAATAAAGTCCTTCTTGTCATGTTTCCCCTTGCTCTCCCTCCTTTCCCCCCCAATCCCTCCCTGTCTGCCTACAGACTTCCTCCTCCCCATCCCCCTATCCTCTTCCCCAAAAGAGCAAAAAGTCTCAAGGTGAAAAACTCAGCCTCCACTCCAGGCAGGTCCAATTTTCTCATCGTAATGTCATGACTGGGTTAGGTGTTTCTCAGGGGAGAATGGGTCCGAAGTGCCAGTCCACACATAGAAACACAGTCTGATCTCTCCCCTCAAGGATCCAACATATTGCCCATGTCAGTGGACAGATGTCTATCCTTGAAGGGCCTAGTTCTTTTTCTTGAAGGTTACCCAGTGTCTGTTCTTAATTCGGTGAGCTCTCCAGAGCTCCAACCAGTTATCACTGTGGGAGTTTTTCTCATAAGCTCTACCCTTTTGCTCATAAAGACTCTTCTCCTCTGCTCTCAGCTGGACCAGGAGCTCAGCCCAGATTTCAGCCATGTGTCTCTGCCTCAACCTATATTCATTGTTGGATGTAAGTTTTGTGATGGCACTTGGGGTGTCTATTCATTTGATTATAGGGGAAGTCTTGTCTAAGAAACACCTTCACTATTGCTTGGAGATCCAGTTAGGGATATTCTGTGAGTTCTTATGGGTGACCTTAGTTCTTTTTTTTTGGTAGCCATATTAGGTTTATTAAGGAGGGGGAAGGGGAGGGAAGAGAGGAGGGAGAGAAAGAGAGTAGGGAGCAGAGAGGAAGAGAAACAGGGAAAGCCGACCTTAGTTCTTAAAAGTGGTCTTTTTCGAACTCCGCATTCACTTCCTTTATTAAGATCTCCATCTCTTTTTTTCTCCCTCCTTGTTACTCCTCTCAGTCATCCTCTTCTCTCATGATTTGTTTCTATTTCTTAGTTGCAACTCTTTATGCTCCCAATTAACTAAGGAGATCTTCTCAATTTTCTTTTCTAGGGGAAATCCCTGGAAGTCTCTCTTAAGATCCTTCTGATTCCAAGCTTTTCGAGGGTTGCATTTTGCAGCTTGGGTGGTGTTCTTTGCTCTTTTTTTTGTTTGTTTGTTTTGTTTTGTTTTGTTTTTTGCTTTTTGTCTAAAGTCCACTATTGCGTGAATATATCCTGTGCTTATCTTTCTGGCCTTGTGATACCTCGCTCAAGAAGATAATCTCCAAATTCATTTGCCTGCAAAATTTAGGATGTCATTTGTTTTTTTTTTTACTGCTGAGTATGACTCCACTGTGTAGATGTACCACAGTTTGTTAATCCATTCTTTAGTTGAGGGGCATCTAGGTTGTTTCCAGGTACTTGCTATTATGAACAATGCTGCTATGAACATAATTGAGCTAATGCCTTTGGAGTGTAAATGTGAGTCCTTTGGGTATATGCCTAATAGTGGTATTGCTGGATCCTTGGGGAGGGTGGTTCCTATTTTTTTGAGGAACCATTATACTGCATTCCATAGTGGCTGTACCAGCTTACATACCCACCAACAATGGAGGAGTGTTCTTGATCAGCACCCTCTTCAGCATAGGCTGTCCTCTATGTTTTTGAACTTAGCCATTCTGACAGGTGTAAGGTGGTATCTCAAAGTTGTTTTGATTTACATTTCAATGATGGCTAAAAATGTTGAGCACTTTTCATGTGCCTTTTAGCCATTTGTAATTCTGTTGAAAATTCCCTTTCTAGTTCTGAACCCCATTTTTTATTTGGGTTATTTACGGTTTGGGGCTCTAGTTTCTTGAGTTCTTTATATAATTTAGAAATCAGTCCTTTGTCAGTTGTAGGGTTGGTGAAAATCTTTTCCCATTCTGTAGGCTGTCTTTTTGTCTTATTGACAGTTTCCTTGGCCTTACAGAAACTTCTCAGTTTCAGGAGGTCCCACTTATTGATTGTTGTTCTTAGTGTCGGTGTTACCGGTGTTATATTTAGGACGTGGTCACCAGTACCAATGCATTGGAAGTTATTTCCTACTTTCCTTTCAATCAAGTTCAGTGTAGTTGGGTTTATGTTGAGGTCTTTGAACCACTTGGATTTGAGTTTTGTGCAAAGTGATAGGTTTGGATCTATTTGCATTTTTCTACAAGCTACCATCAAGTTATGCCAACACCATTTGTTGAAGATACAATCTTTTTTTCCATTGGATATTTTAGCCTCTTTGTCGAAGATCAGGTGTTCATAGGCATGTGGGTAAATGTTAGGGTCTTCGATTGATTCCATTGATCTACAAGTCTCT
This sequence comes from Sigmodon hispidus, assembly GCA_004025045.1. Taxonomy (NCBI): domain Eukaryota; kingdom Metazoa; phylum Chordata; class Mammalia; order Rodentia; family Cricetidae; genus Sigmodon; species Sigmodon hispidus. Next base: position 55,932 of record PVIH01007538.1, read on the forward strand.
TTTTATGCCAGTACCAGGTTGTTTTTATTACTATACCTCTATAGTATAACTTGAAATCAGAGCCATCTCTGCCCCTGACCAATGAAACTAAACAATCCCTGAGTATCCTTGGAGAAACTCTGCCCCTAAGAATCCCTATATACATTCCTCTGCTTGTTCATTTGTTGATTATTGGCTGTTCTTTTCCACCCTGGTAGAGGCAACCACTCTCCTGGACTCCTCTTTCCCAAATAAATCTCTTTCTCCAAAGAGACTTATGGAAGATCTTTATTCACCAGTGCAGAGAAGAATCTTGCGGAGATGTCCTTTGGGAATTTTGCAGAAACTTCCATTAGAGGACTGAGCAAGTTAGAACAGAAAAAGTAACAACTTTTCTGTGGAGCATGAGAAAACTGCTACATTTATTCACAGTGAAGCAAAAGAAGCAACATCTTGGGCAGAAGAGAAGAAGCAGATCTCTGATGAGAAGCCTCCTTAAAGGATTGTGGAGTAGAGCTAAACTGTAGTGTTTTTTCCAGGGGTGTTCCAATGCAATTGCTATATTCTTCCAGCCATCCCTCATCACACCCCAGCTTCAAGGATAGACTTCAACTTCGACTAACTTCCTAAATAGTCAAGATACCTCTCCCTCTAGAGTTGAGCTGACCCACTGCAACTCCAGCTATCAGAACTTCCCTAGCAGCTCCAAGTATAACCTTACTTCCCAGTCAGGATACCTCTCACCCCACCTAGAGTTGTAACACTTGCTTACAATAAACTTTTTCACCAAGGAGCTTATGTTTCTTGAACTTAGCACCATTATAAGTCTATTGACTCTACTATCTTATAAGAGTAGATTAAACTTGTTATTCAGTAAGCAAAGAGCTATAAGAGACTAGAGGAAAAGGGTATGGCATCTGGTATTTGGACTTTTCTGAGGCCCAATTGGGTCTTATTTGTGCAGTACTCAAGCATATTCCTGTAAATCTAGAAAAGCCTGAAGTTCTGAAGTCATTTCCCAAGAAATCAAGCTAAAAATATGGCCACTAAACATATGATTTCTAAATATGATACAAAGTAACAGAATGAGGAACTCCTCTGAGCCACCATCAAGGCAAGAACTTTGCAAAGTCATCAGAATGATCTCCAAAAGATACGTTTCAAAAGTTTTGCCTTATATTCTTTAGGTTCATGAAGCACATTTTTCCCTATGAGCTGATCATTTCTATTAAATTTATAAGCACCAAAATAAATTTTAAAATAAAATTATACCTAGTCTGATAAAAAGTTAATTTTTGAAAATTATTAAGCCAATGTGGCAGAAATTGAGAAATATCTCCTGATGTGTCCATTAGAAGAGGTTTGCAACTCTATCACTTGGAGACTTGAAATAGCAGTGATCAATAGATCAATAGATGTCTCAAGGTGGACACAGCTACTTAAAGTTTTTTGAAAGGACATTAGGTTTTCCTTGGTCTTGACAGTTTCTACAGTCACTTCTGTGTTAGCTCATTGATAGAAATAAATTGTAAATTATATCAGCTCTGCCTCTTCAGTTTTATAAATTTTTAAGTAGTGACAGAAAAATCTAATTCGATTATATTCCCTGGATAAAAAGAATTTGATTCACTTCAAACACACAGAATCTTCTTGTTCTCCAAATGTGGTATTGCTGAAGCATTATTTTGCAGAGCAGTTACATATACCTTGGTGCAATTTTTATTTATGTATTCAGTCCAGGAACTCAATTTTTATTTACTTGAGAAAAGATACTATAAGGAACTTAATTCCCTGAGAAAAGTTTCTTTGAAATACCATATCCAAGGGAGAATATCTCATATCCATTTAAATATTTGCTATCTTATATTCTCTTGGTTGGGATATGAAGATTTACATATTCTTAGCCAAGGGGATATAATCACAGCCTTGTTCCAAGTCAGCATTAATTTTATTCTCTTTCTTTTGGAAGCTAGATTTTAATATAGTTTTACATGGCATCTTTCAAGCACAGAAACACTCAGCTTCAACTGGTACTAGTTATATCTTATGAAGGAAGTAAAACAGACTAATGTCATACAGGGATGGGCAAGAAGAAATTGGGGGGCATAGCCTAATCACATGAATTTCTTTTTGGCTTATCAGTTAACATCGTTGTTGAGCTTTCCAGAGTAAATATTATAAACCCCATGAAACAAGTGGATATTTTGTACTTTTGTATTAACTGAAAAGTTTGTGTGTGTGCATGTGTGTCTGTGTTTGTGTGTCTGTATAACAGTAATTAGTGAAATAAAGGTCATTAGTTTAAATATAGCAAGGGAGATTGCATGAGATGATGTGGTGGAAAAGGGGGGAAATGGTTCAATTTTACTAAAATCTCAGTAATAAAAAAATATTTTTGAAAACATACAAGTGTTAATAATGTGAGTTATGCAAATCTCAGAATCTAGAATACAGCAATATAGTAGCACAAAGGGCTGAATGAACAGGGCTATCTATTGCCTTCACTTCTAACCTCTGGCGATGACCTCTCTTATGCCACACATTCTTCTCTTTCCTGACTGTCCTCTGCACTGTTTCATTGATTTCCATGATCTCATTACCCATGACCTAAATTGGCAGCCTCAGAACATATAAATTATTAGTTAATTCTAACCAACCTCAAAATGGAGCCTTCCTTTGAACTTCATACCTTCAGCAAGATGTTTGATTGACTGAGTTTATGCTTCTGACTAACTTCAGGCAATTCATGGCCATCATAAAATGGGGAGTATAGGAAGTTAAGGTAGTTTCTTCCTCACTATAGCCTTTAAAGAAGAGTGAAAGGTTAAACTAAGAAAAAAGAGAGTGTGTTAGGTAAAATAATATCCCCATGGATGTTCACATTATAATTCTTTCCTGTTCAGCCTGTGACTGTATCATCTTACACGGTAAAAGTGAGAGGATACATATGTGAATAAGTCAAGCTCATGAGATGGAAAGATTTTCCTAGAGCATTACATAGAAAATAGTTACAAAGAGTTCTTATGGAAAGAATTTGGGAGTAAGAGAAGGCAGTATAATGACAGAAGCAAAAGAAAGTGGGGTGTCCATCAGGTAAAAGTCTGTAGATGTCTGTAGAAATGAAAGGAGGCATGAGGCATAAATAAAATCCAATCCAGAGCTATCCGAGGGTACAAGCCCTGTCTACATCTAGTATTAAATCTAATAGATATGGTGTTTGTTGAATTTCTAACCTTCTGACATGTGTGTATGTATGATGTCATGTAGAGTTAGGTATACATACATTTAAATAATTGCCTTCCTTAATTAAATAGAGTTTATTAGCAATGGGCAGCAAAAATTTCCTGGCTCTTTTAAGAGACATGCTGCCAAATGCTTGAATGGAGTACATGAGCAATTGACTGCAGTGCTCTACTTGGTGGCAATGTAGACTCTAAAATTCCCCAGAGTTGGGACAGTAACTGTGGTTCCTGCCAGCACCTCTGCTAAAAAGCTAAACTCTTTTTGATGCTGGACTAAGGAGTAAATTCACCCAGAAGGAGTAGAAGGTAGAAAATATTCAATCTCAGGGCTCAAATCAATAAAGTTAAAACAAAAGGAACAATACAAGAATCAATTAAAAAAAGAAAATCAATAAGATACACAAACTCTTATCCAAACTATCCAAAGAGCAAAGAAAGAATATCCAATTTACAAAGTCAAAAATGAAAAAGGGACTATAACAACAGATATTCAAGGAAATTGAGAAAATCATTAGGTCATATTTCAAACACCTGTACTTTACAAAATGAAAAAAATAAAATACACAACTTTGTGGATTGGTGCCACTTACCAAATTAAATGCAGGTAAGATAAATAACTTAAATAGACCTATAACCCCCAAAGAAATAGAAGCAGTTATTAGAAGTCTCCCAACTAAGAAAAAGCCTACAGCTAGATGGTTTCTGCAAAGAATTATACCAAAATTTTACAGAAAAACTAATACCAATATTCCTCAAAGTTTTTCACACAAAAGAAACAGAAGGAACATTGCCAAACTCTTTATGAGGCCACAATCACCCTGATACCCAAATTACACAATGATGCATCAAAGAAAGAGAATTACAAATCAATCTCTCTCATTAACACAAATGCAAAAATATTCAAAACAATACTGGAAAAATGAATCCAAGAACATATCAAAACAAAAAACAAACAAAAAAAAAATCCATGTGATCAAGTAGGCTTCATCTCAGTGACACAGGATGTTTCCATGCATAAAAATCTATCACTATCATTTAGCATATAACAATGTGAAAGAAAACAACCACAAGATTATCTTATTAGATACTCAAAAAGATTTGACAAAATCTACATCCCTTTAAGATAAAGATTTTGGAGAGATCAAGGATCCAAGGACGGTATCTAAATATAATTAAGGTGATATATACAATACTGGCAGCTAACAACAAACTAAATGGAAAGAAACTCAAAGCAATCTCACTAAAATAAAAAACAAGACAAGGCTGTCCACTGTCCCCTTATCTTTTCAATATTGATGTCAAAGTTTTAGCTAAAGTGATGACAACAAACAGAGATCAAGGAGATACAAATTGGAAAGAAAGAAGTCAAACTATCACTATTTGCAGATGATATGATAGTATATATAAATGACCTTAAAAATTCTACCAAGAAACTCCTACAGTTCATAAACAAATTCAGCAATGTTTAGGAAAAGAAGATCATCTTCAGTCAATAACCCTTTGATGTGGGAATGTCTTTCTTTATGCTATGAATATTATTCTTTAAATAAAGGAACTGTTTTAGTCATGGAAGGCATTATACAAGTAGACAGGGATATCGGAGCATAGGTAGAAGAAGGAGGGTGGAGTCAGATAGAGATTGAGCCAGCCACCCAAGAATCAATATGTAAAGGAATGCAGGTGAGCCACGGGCCATGTGGAAATGGGATGAATTAAGATGAAAGAGTGAGCTACCAATATGCCTGAGACATAGACAAAGCAGGATGAAATTGATATAAGCCGCTGTGTGTTTCTTTGGGACTTTGGGATTGCTGTTCCAGATATGCAGTAGCAGATCTGAACCAAGGGGCTAGCCAGGCCAGAAACCTCATGTTACAGCCCTTCTATACACAAATTATAAAAATATTGAAAAATAAATGAGAAAAACAAAACCCTTTACAGTATCTGCAAATGACATAAAATATCTTGGGGTAACTCTATCCAAACAAGTAAAAGATTTGTATAACAAGAACATTAAATCATTGAAGAAGACATCAGAAAATGGAAAGATCTCTCATGCTTTTGGAAAGGTAGGATCAGCATAGTACTGATGATAATCTTACAAAAAGCCATCTATGAATTCAATATAATCCTCCCCTCAAAATCCCAACACAATTCTTCAAAGACCTTGAAAGAACAATACTCAACTTCATATAGGAAAACAAAAAAACCCAGGATGGCCAAAATAATTCTGTTCAATAAGAGAATTTCTGGAAGCATCACCATCCCTGAATTCAAGCTCTACTATAGAGCTACAGTAATAAATACAGCTTTATATTATTATAAACACAGTCATATGGACTAATAAAAATCAAATTGAAGTCGCTAACATTAACCACACACCTACAAAAGCTTGATTTTTGACAAATAAGCCAAAAATATACAATGGGAAGAAAGAAAGAATCCTCAACAAATGGTACTAGAATAACTGGATACTGGCATGTAGGAGGATGCATATAGATCCATATCTGTCATCTGCACACAACTAAGTCCAAGTGGATCAAAAACTTCAACATAAACCCAGTTATACTGAACACAATGGAAAAGAAAGTGAAAAATAGCCTTGAACTCATTGGCACAGAAGACCACTTTCTAAATATAACACAGTTTTTAATAAAAAAAATGTATATTTGATGTTTTCTCTTTCCTAACTTCTCCCGATTTCTCTTATCTCACTACCGCATAAGTTATGTTCTTTCTCAAAGTCTCCAAAAATAAAAAATAAAAACAAGCCAAAAACTCCTATAAGATGGAAAATTCCAAAAGAAAACAAAATTAAACCTTCCCCCATTCCACACCCACACAAATTCAAAACAGCAAAAGCAAAACCTGAAGTTAATTTGGTATTAGCCAATTATTCCTGGACATGTGGCCTTGCCTGCCATTTGGTTGATATACCTAGTCAAGAGACACTCGTTAGAGAAAATAAATTTTTTTCTTTGCCAGTGATTACCAATTACAAATAGATTTTAGATAAATGGTGGGACCCTAGGTCCACTTCCATCTCAGTGCTGGCTCATACTAGCTGGAACCAATGCAAGCCTTGTACATGATGCCACAGTCTCTGAGTTCATATGTACATCAGTCCTGTTATGTCTGGACAAGACTTCCACCAACTCTCTTTTGTTATTTAAATTGTAGGATAAATACCAGAAGATTAAGACAGAAGACAGGCAAAGAACAAAGAGACAGGGACCACTTAACCTTAAAATTAGTAGTCAAATTAGTTGCATCTTTATTCCAGAGCTATCCTCTGAGGGAAGCCAAGATGCCAACATCTAGACAGAGGCACAAACAGACAGGAGACTTGTGTCTGAACTCTGGGTGAGACTGTCACAGGCAGCCTGCGGTCATCCTGGGAACTGGAAATGAGATAAATACTTAAATTCAGGCTTTCTAGAAAATTAATTGGGCAGTAGAGTTCATGAGAAATAAAGTGGGCAGTGAACTGAACTAAAAGCATGACAATTCTGGTACCAAACTCTGAATGAAAGTTTTATTTTGATTTTCCATAAAGAAGATAGAGAAAATTATAAACTGTTACAGTAGTTTCATAAGCCAGTTCTCAAAAAGTTTTGAGTTAAGCTATGGCAAAAAAAAACAATAGAACCATGAACCTGAGTGAATGAAATTTGCTGTGCTTGTAAGCAAACCCAATTGTTGGTTTTTTACATTCTCACGTGATCTCTAGTTAAGCAATGCAGATGATATAGAATTGATGTTTTCCACTCTTGAAAGCTTTACAATCAAATCTTATAAATGTTTTGGATGTGGAGAATATGTAGTTGTACTTGGCTTCTCTTGGGTTTCCACATGCCACAGAGCTAAATTGTTTTTTTATTAATTAATTAATTAATTTTATTATTATGAACAAAGAAGTCACACTTTCTATCCTGTATATCCTTATTCAAGGTCCTTTGCCCCTCCCAACAAATCAAGTCATTCTCTCTTCTCCACAACTCCCCATCCCCCCATCCCCGGGCAGGCAGCAGGTGGTCCCAAGGTCCCACTGTCCCAATATTGCTTAGTTCAGCCTCCACTCTTGGCAGATCCAGTTTTCTCCCCTCAACCTCAAGACTGAGTGAGGTGTTCTTCTAGGGGGAGTGGGATACAAGGAGTCAGTCCATGATGTGTTCTGATCTCAAGCTGTTCAGAGGTTGTGGTTTGCAGCTTGGGCATGCTTTGCTTTTTTCTTGTTTGTTTGTTTGTTTGCTTGTTTGTTTAGAGTCTACTAATGAGTGAGTACACCCCTTGCTTATATTTCTGGGTTTGTGATACCTCGCTCAGGAGGTTATTCTCCAAATCCATCCATTTGCCTGCACATTTTAGGATATCATTTTTCCTTACTGCTGAGTAGTACTCCATTGTGTAGATGGACCACAGTTTGTTAATCCATTCTTCAGCTGAGGGGCATCTCGGTTGTTTCCACATTCTTGCTATTACAAATAACACCACTATGAACATAGTTGAGCTAATGCCTTTGGAGTGTGACTGTGCATCTGTAGAGTATACACCCAGAAGTAGTATTGCTGGGTCCTTGGGGAGATTGATTCTCAATTTTCTGAGAAACCGCCATACTGCATTCCAAAGTGGCTGAACAAGCTTATACTCCCACCAACAATGGAGGAGTGTTCCCCTTCCTCCACATCCTCTTCAGCATAGGCTGTCATCTGTGTCTTTTATCTTAGCCAATCTAACAGGTGTCAGGTGGTATCTCAAAGTTGTTTTGATTTGCATTTCTCTGATGGCTAAAGATAATGAGCATGTTGTCTGGTGCCTTTCAGCCATTCCTAATTCTTCTGCTGAGAATTCCCTCTTTAGATCTGAACCACATTTTTTGATTGGGTTATTCAAGGTTTTGGGCTCTAGATTCCTGACTTCTTTATATATTTTAGAGATCAATCCTCTATCACTTTTAGGGTTGGTGAAACTCTTTTCTCATTATGTAGGCTGTCATTTTGTCCTATTCACAGTGTCCTTGGCTTTACAGAAGCTTCTTAGCTTCAGGAGATCCCACTTATTGAATGTTGATCTTAGTGTCTGTGCTAATGGTGTTATATTTAGGAAGTGGTCACCTGTGCCAATTTGTAGAAATGTATTTCCCACTTTCTTTTCTATCAAGTTTAAAGTGGCTGGGTTTATGTTGAGGTCTTTGATCCACTTGGATTTGAGTTTTGTGCAGGGTGACAGGCTCGCATCTATTTGCATTTTTCTACACACTTCCATCCAGCTATGCCAACACCATTTGTTAAATATAGTCTTTTTTCCATTGAATATTTTGGGCCTCTTTGTCAAAGGTCAGATGTTCATAGGTTTTTGGGTTAAAGCCCGGATCCTCAATTCGATTCCATTGATCCACAAGTCTGTTTTTATGCCAGTACCAGACTGTCTTTATTACTGTAGCTCTATAGTATAACTTGAAGTCAGGGATGGTGATACCTCCTGAGGTTCTTTTGTTGAGTAAAATTGTTTTGGCAATCCTGGCTTTCTTGTTATTCCAAGTGAAATTGAGTATTGTTCATTCATCTTGGAAAGTCTCCATTAGCTCTGAAACTAGAGATATTTTTCCTTGGGTACATTATTTAGATTGACTCTCAATGATTAGATCTTCATAAAAACTGATAGAATTAACCTCACATGGATGTATAACAATTAGGGGCAAGCTTCAGATATCGGCTGGGACTGGAGCCTTTGACTCACTGGACCTTAAAATTGTGTGACTTTAAGTGACTATTTCCCAGAACATACTTCCTTTGAGTCAGCCTTCTGTCTTCCCCTACTCACATTCATAAATGTTTTATCCTAGGCAATAGACAGGTAATAGTATACATCAAAAACTATTCATAACCTTAAGAAATCACTTTTAATATCTGTTTCTGTTTTATCTTATCAGTTTGGAACAAGCTGCCTATCATTGTCTCTTTTCTTTCTTCATTGGCTTTTTCCTGTTTTTTGTTTTTGCTACTGTTGGTGCGTGACTTAGATTTAGCTTATCATCCCTAATCTGGAAACTAAAATGTAAATCTGTACAATATCATATCTCTCTCCACTTAAATGCCCCTCAAACACATCTTACTTTCCACTCTTATTCATGTATTTATTGTTAGCCAAATCCAGTGAGTGTTGTTCATATACACACTTATATAGATGGTATCCTACTCTGGGGCATAAGCAATTTACCAATAGCTGACCATAACTTCAAAAGAAAATTGACTCCCTCCCTTCATCAGCTATCATCTGCCATTACCTCCTCAGCTAAAAGAAGAGCATTAATAGCTCCTCCTTGATCTACATTGGATGTTATTAGTCTCTAGGTCTTGTCATGTGCCAATAACTACAGCATCTATGAATTCATGTAGACATTAGCCAACCAATGTCCAGAAGCCAGCTTCTCATATCACCCCTCCCAACACCCCATTATATGCCTTTTGTCCCCTTTTCTACTATGTTCCCTGAGCTCTCTTCAAAATCTTTGTGTTTCTATCCATAGATTTGTACTGTTCTCAACCTTGGTCAGAGAAGCTTCTTATTACAGAGAGTAGTGGTTAATTCAGAGCCACATGAGTGTTTATATTGCTAAAATTAAGTGACTGGGTATTTATCTCTAGATGGGATATCTATATTTCCTGAGGACCAAGTTGATACTCAGAAAGTCTGGACTTGGGGCTTAAGAGATGACTCACATGGTTAAAAGTATTGACTGCTCTTTCATGGGCCCAGATTCAGTCCCAGCTCCCAAATGGTAACTCATAACTATAACTCCAGTTTCTAAAGATATGATATTCTTTCTCACCTTTCTGATTTCAGGGTATGCATGTGGTACATATGTGTACATACACATATGCACACTTACATTCACAAAAATAATAAATATTAAAGCTTGGATTTATATTTTAGGTCAGGGATGGTCAAATTGTAAAGTCTATGCAAATTTTCACAAAGCTAATATTTCTAAAATTTGTATCCATGCTGAGAGCAGTGGAAGTAGTGGAAGTATACAGCAGGTGACAACCAGTATTTGGCAAGTCAACCCACCAGACCTACAAATCACTAATGAGGAGTCCCACCTGGTGAGGCTGTAGGGTCACTGACTGTTAATGACTGATTGTTACTGTTCTTGTCTGTGATTCATCTTATGTGCTACTGCATTTCTTTCCTAAAAAGTGGTATAGGTGTATTTCTACTGCTTGTGTGTTTATCTCAAGAAAATGTTGTATCTTTGAGCACACATAATTGTGTATGGGCAAAGAAGATGTTTTCTAACTTAACTATATAGTGTGATAAATAGAAACATACTAAAATATGTTTCATAACTAGATCTACTGTTACATGTAATTCTTAGCTACTTATGAGGAAAATCGGCTAGATAAAGTATCCCTGGAATAGATTACAGGCAGAAATTTCAGATTCCATTCATTAACAAAATTGCTGATGTTTGACCTTGTTGGATCAAAACCCTTCAGAAGAATTATAGCAAGCTAAAAGTGATAGTGCAGGTGTCTGGCCTTGTTATATCTTAGCCCTTCAAAAGATCAATAGCACCTTTGTTGCCCTAAGCTTCCTTCAACAGCCCTGCCTTATCAACACCTCCCTGCTCTGATCCAGAAAACAATTGACACTTTGTATTTATTTCTATACCAGTTTTTTAATACAATATTTTAGGCTCAGTAGACTATGTTTGGGTTCTAATATTTGGGTGATTAAGAGAAGACTTTTAACTAACTATGTCTAGATATTATTAATCACATAAATTAGTAAACATTTTTTGCTTCTTCTTGAAATCTCTCATTTATTCAGTTTCTGCTCCTATAACCCTTGTAATTATCTTTTTAAGAGGTAGGCCAGCCATCACTGTGAGAATTTTCTTCATAGTCCCTATCCCCTTGCTCATATAGAGTCTCCTCCCCCGCTATCAGCTGGACCAGGGACTCAGCCCAGTGCTCAGCCATGTGTGCCAGTCTCTGCCTCTATTCATTGTTGGATATAAGTTCTGTGATGGCACTTAGGGCTGGGGAGGAAGGAGTCTGAAGACTGACTGGGAGGGGCCAGGAGGGGGAAGGAAGTTGGAACAAGGGGATAAATGGATAAAAATGAGACTTTATACTATAAAAAGTAAAAGGAAAGAAAAATGTTCGACAAATGTCCCACATTGACACTGTACTAACTGTGGTATAGTTATTTCTCACAGTCACTCATGTATAGCATCCTAGTTCCACTGAGCATATGAGCAAGCAGGTCATCTAGAAAGATCCTGATCCTCATGGTCAAAGGCAATCAATCTGAGGCTGGATGGAATTTAAAAGCAGATCTCCACTTAGTCTTTCTCACTTAGCGATCATGGAAATTAGCCTTAAAATTGAAAATTTATTTCTGTGAACTTAGATATAGCATTCATTTTGATCAGCAACATAAAAGGTTCATGGTAACAAGGTGAAGGTGGTCCCAGCTACCAAGACTATCTCACTTGCTTGAATGGTCATAAATGGCCCACCCTACCTCAGCAGACAGAGGGGAAAAAACATAGCTTGTCCTTTCTTATTAAGGAACTTCTACACTTCAAGCTTTGTCCTTAAAAAAAAATACTATTCTAGGTAGAAAACTGTAACACTTAGTTATGGTTCTAGCCTTTAGTTCTATGTAGTGGGAATCTCAAAGTCATAAGTTCGAGCCCCACGTTAGGCACCAATTATTGCGGTATGAACTTCTCATGAGATATGTTTTAAATGAGGTTTATTTTGTGAGAATCATTTATAAAACAGAGAAGGTTTTAAGAAAAGGTGAAGGGGTAAGGTTGTAGTGTGTCAGAGCATTTTTAAACAAAAGCTTTTTACTTACATGCCACACGTCTAAACACTCGCGCCACCAGACTGGAATCGTGCCATTAGACTGGAACTGTTTTATCAGTCTGGAAACTATGTCATTAGTCTGGAAACCGCGTCATCAGTCTGGAAACTGTGCCACTAGTCTGGAAACTTTGCGAGAGGTCTTGGCCCTGTGTGAGAGAACGCCTGCTTTTTGTCTTTTTGGGGGGGGGTGTTTTATATTTGAAGTCTGTTTTTGTTGACTATTTTTTTGGCTCTAGTATTTTTACGTAACATGTTTACATGTGTAGCTTTTGATTTCCCACTACAGTTCTAGGCAGAAAGCTGTAACACTTCTCCAACATCAGCTTTGACATAATATTTGTGATGAAGCCTTTTAATAAATTTTGGCAGAATAAACATTTTACAAAAAAAGAATTAAGCCAAGATTTTACATCCTGCACCTGTTATCAGTCACCAATTAAGCTGATCAAGTAAATCTTTTTTAAGTGTGACTCTTATCAAATGTTTGTCCCTGGGACATTTCTTTATAGTTTTTATGAACAAGTTGCTAATAAATGGAGATAGATGATAGATACATAGATACATAGAGAGATAGATGTGCTTGGAAAATCATAATGGGAAGAATAAAAAAGATGTAATCAAAAAGAAAAAGTAAGGAAGAAGGTAGGAAAGTATAAATTAGAATAATAGAGAACTCAATTAAATTATAATTATACTTTATAATTTATTTTTTATAATTTATAATTGTAAGTTAATTATAAACAATTAGGACAAGAGAACTAGCAATAAGACTTCAATAAAGAGCACATAAATAAAAAGAATTTGTCCATGTGTATAAAATTATTATAGATATCTTTCTTTTTTCCCCACTCTTGGATGGATTTCTTTTATAAAACCTTGGGTAGGGGTTAAGGGCAGGTACTCTACACATCCAAGCTGGGAGAGAGAGAGAGAGAGAGAGAGAGAGAGAGAGAGAGAGAGAGAGAGAGAGAGAGAGAGAGAGAGAACTTCATAAATAACATCTTGCCACTCTTGGTATTAGGTAACTCATGGTCTCCAAGTGTGTAGTAAAGATTTTAGAATATGAATCATTCAGTGATCAAAAGAAAGGGTAGATATTCTTTATTCTGAATCATGATTTCCATGATACTCAGTAAAGAGTTTGTCACCAGTGAAAACACTAGAGGTGTTTTTTATTGTATTAGCTTTCTCTGTGGCCAATGGATAAAAGAAAGTGACACATGTGCACTTCATTTTATAAAAGTCATTGTCAGTTTCTCTTTCATTGAACTTGCATTAGTTTTTGATCCTATATGGTTGATGGCAGCCAACATAAATAGAATGGTGCTAAGTATGAGTTTGGGCTTCAGGAGGCCTTGCCATCACTCCCCCCTCACTCTGGGAGAAAATTACTGTACTATTGTGTGAGCAAACCCAAGATATCCTGCTAGTGAAGAAGTCTAGTCTCCAACAAACTCTCACTGACAACCAAACATATATCAGTTACATAGACAAGTTTAAGCAAATGTATTAGTAGACATCTGAGACATTAAGATCTCAGGTTTTTTAAGCTTAAATCTGCCAACAGGCAACAACATCATTTTTAACATGTGGACTGAGAAGCAATGATTAGCACATATTCTATTAAATGATATAATGTGTCTTAAGGAAGTTTGTTTTGCCCCAAATTCTGAAATGAATAAATAACTGAAAAGTTCTGTTTTAACAGGTGTTGATAGAGACAGAGAAAGTTCACCAATGGGAATACTATAAAGTCTCAGTCACAATAAATTTATTATCTGTGACCAGAATCTAGTAGAATACAGCTTACTCCAAAGTGAACATTATTGAATTGCCACAGTTGTATAAATCAGCTTGGATCCTGAAGTCAGAAATGTGAGCTACATTTCAGTCTGTTTCTATAAATCTAGTGGAGCTGTGCAGTGAAAAGTTCCCCTTAGAAATAAAAGACCTGAAGAAGATATAGTGATGTGAGTTTATGCTCTTGTACACTGTAAATATTTGTCCCTCCTATTGGTTTAATAAAATGCTGATTGGACAGAAGGCAGACAGGAAGTATGGGTAGGACTATCACACTAGAAAAACTCTGAGAAGAGGAAAAGCAGACTAGAGATGCCAGGGAGGCACAGAGGAAGCATGATGAGAAAAACTACTAAGCCATGTGGCTAATCATGGCTTAGTTTAATAACAAGAATTAGCAAAGTAATATGACTGAGCAATATGCCAAACAGCATGTGCTTAATATAAGCCTCTGTATGTTAATTTGGGACTAAGTAGCTATGGATCTGAATGTCCAGACCTCTGGGCTAGGCTGGACCAGGAACAATATAGTAGCCTAAGATATTTTTAATTATTATCTTGGGACAGGTAGGATAAGGTTGAGAACATCTTGGAGTCAGACGCGCTACTGTTGCGCCATGAAGCCGGCTGAGAACATCTTCCTAGCTTCCTTTTCCACTGTCAGGACTCTTGTTGCTCTTAATTTTGTGCCCTGAGAAGATTACCTGTGCCTCAGGCCTTTGTCTCTGAGAGAATCATTAAGCAGCTTTCACTTGCATAGGGACCAGGTGGTCTGACATCAGAATTATTTTGACATATTTTGAGAACTTGAGCATTCCATTATGGAAATGACAAAATATCATGTAGCATATTCCCAACTTCCTTTGCAACAATTTATACTTATAAGACAAAAGCTGGTGAGAATCAGGCACTTGGCTTCTTCTCATTTTAAGCATGCAATATAAAGAGCAATGTCCACTTAAAATCTATTCTGTTGCATGACATTGAGAATGGTGATCAGGACAACTACCAAAGAGGTTCTAAAGATAACAATGGGCAAACTTCTTTGAAAATTACTCTGTGTTCAGCATCAGGTTATATCTTCAGCCAAAAGAAGGGTGTCTTATATACCTTGATTGATTATGGCTGCATTGCTTCCTAGCCCATCCACTTGTCACTATCAATATTTGGTGAGATCTTGCCAACAGGATGGTCAAACCTTGATATTTGAGATTTTACAGAAGGAGTACAGTGAAAATGTACATATGGTTATTGTCAAGTTAATGAGTATGAGACTTCGTATGGAAGTCATGGGTAATGTGTGTAGCAAAAATGTATTATGGGATACAAAGGGATAAAAAAGCTTGGATTAGTCTCCACTCCTGGCCAAATCCAGTTTTGTCCCCCCTCCCTCAAGAATGAGTCTGGTATTCCTATAGTTGGAGTGGGGTTCGAAGTGTCAGTCCAGAGAGTTTCCGATCCCAAGCTGTTCAGTGGAGTGGAGACTGATCCAAGCATTATTGGGTCAGTGGGACCATGGGACTGTATGCTCCCTGCCCAGGGAAGGAATGAGGAGTTGCAGAGAAGAGAAATGTCAAGATGTGGTGGGAGGGGGAAGGGACCTTGAATGAGGAGATACAGGGATGGGAAAAAAAAAACTTCAGAGGGAAAGCTGAACACATAGTAAATATATGTGTAGCAATCTTATTTGTGTTAACACCCTTGATTAGCCATGCTTATGATTCTTGTCCTCTTCATAGTTATTGTTAACTTTTCCTCATTTTAAATTCATGTTACTGTTTTTTTGTTAAATACAAAAAAAAACATACATAACTAAAGGTTCAAGACTAACACTTGAAAATGAGGGAAGCCATATGACATTTACTTTCTGGTTCTGGATCACTTTACTCAGAATAATTTTTTCAGCTATTCCAATTTGTCTGAAATTTTCATAATTTCATTTTTAACAGTTTAATAATATATTATCATATTATCATGTAAAATGCCACATTTTCATTCTCCATTCAGCAGTAGATTGACATGTAAGCTGTTTTCATTTTCCTGTTATTTCAAAAGTGTGGCAATGAACATGTATGAGCACACTGCTCTAGAGTAGGGTATAGAATTTTTTGAATAAATGTCCAAAGAAAATATAATGTGATACTTCTATTCCATCATTGTTTTTTGGATCTTAGCTCTCTGTTCAGAGTAAGATAAAAAATCATTAATTGTTAAATTGCATTTCTCTGATAGCTAGGGATATTAAATATTTTTTTTTAAAAAAAAGCTTGGATTGCCCAGCTGCTTACAGGTGCAATTTCCTTGACATTTCTTCTCTATATTGCAATTATGTTTGGAGAAGGTGGGTCTTGAAGTCCAGCATACTGTCAACATTACAAAAATATGCTTGAGAGTCTCTGTAGGGCTTGCTTCATTCACATTATGTCATGTCTTTTGGGTAACTAAGATTGAGGATCATGGTCATTATCTGAACTCAAGTTTCCAGACAATCAAATAGTCTGTTTGTTTAAATTAAACAGTTTGGTTATAGTGACTGCATATAGAAGTATAGCCTATCCTACAAACCACAAAAAGTCTTGTTTGCTACACACCAGGGATCCTGGGAGGGATAGGTAAGCCTGGAAAACAAACAGAAGCTGACCAGAAGGACCCCCCTCAGAGTCAAGTAATGACTATCCTCATTTCATAGATTCTTTTGAAGTTGTGTCCCATGTAGATGGCCAGGTGATAGGTCTCTGTGGCTCACTGAAGAAAAACTGAGCCAGACTGGCTCTTCCTCCTCCTCATCACTTCCAAGCAGTTTTTTCTCTACCCCTTTAAAGCCCAGCTGGTAGCCTCTTAGCAATGATAACTGTTGGACCCTCCAAAGCCCCTCATTTGAGGCATGGTGTAATTTCCTAATCCCTCCTGGAGTTCAGCAACCTGTCTCTAACCATAAACTCCTCATGTGAGTGACCTAAGACCACCTCTGCCCAGCCACCACTAATGTGGTGAAATATTAGTGGCCCTTATTCTCCACTTCACCTTTCCCCATCCCAAGACTCCCACCCCCTTTTCAAAATCCTATATACATTCCTGCCTGATGCAATAAAGCAATTGCCTGCTTCAGCAAGACTCCCAATTCAGTGTGTGTGTGTTGTGTGTGTGTGTGTGTGTGTGCATGTGTATGTGTTTGTATGTGTGTGTGAGTGAGTAGGTGTGTCTGCCCCAGTGGCTAAGGAAGTCTGGGTCATTGACACTCGCCATCCCACTTAGCTCCAGGGAGAGTCTAGCATGTCCGAATCTGCCATAGCACTATCTGCCAGAGAGAGTCCAGCAGATAACCCCACTTGCCACTTTTCTTTAAGCCAGTTTCCACAGGTGACTTACAGCAATTTTCTTTACTCTTTGAAGATATCAATTACCTTTAGCAACCCATGGGTTGACTAAAGAACCCAAGACTTCTCCAACATTAATAAATAAATAAATAAATAAATAAATAAATAAATAAATAAATAAAATTAAAAATTGTCTATCATGTGACCTTCATGTTCACTCAGTCAACCTCTCAGACTGTATATATACTCAAGACTTTGCTATTATTCGTACATAGAAATTTCCAATAACTATATTTAAAGTACTTTTATCATATTCTGTAAGCTTAGAAATGTAATTTTAATATTTACAGATAAAAAATCCACATCAAAACATTTTTGTAATTGTACACAACTTGAAAATGTTAGATTGGATAATTAGAAATGTAAGCAACACAAATCACAGTAAACCAAACTTGCACTGATAGAAATTCCCAGTTTAAAACAAAAATCCTCCTACTGCCTCTCCAAGTAGCCACTGTTTTAAAGTAGCATAACCATTGTCTGTTGAGACCTAAAAGTTCACTATTACCAAAGTTGTTGGAAGTGACGGACTGATCCCTAACTGACAACAGAGTACCACATAAACTGAGCAGGATTATCCTAGATGAATGAGGTCTCAGGAGTCAATGCTGGTCCTGAAAGCACTGTCTTGTAAAAAAAAATGTAGCTCAGATCCACTCCATTTCTCATTATAAATTTAGATATCTGACATGTTTTCATGGAAGGCTAAAGATTTGGTTTGTTTCCCATTCCACCTGGTGGCTTCTTTGGTCACAGCAAGACTCTCCAAGCACTTCGTTTGAACTTATTCCCCATTTACCCAACTTCATTCAAGCATTCAGATTCTCCATTCCACCAAGCCATATTTTTCAACATTTCCATTTATAGCAGCCCCATTGCACAGTGCAAGGACCAATTTCCATTTTCACCTTTCTTGAGGATCCTGCCAAATTTGTGCTGTAATGTAGCCAATTGCCAATTACTCTTCACAAATGCTGCCTGGGATGAGAAAGTCAATGGCAAAGAGGTTTCCAAGGAAACTAGAAATCATTTGTTTCTTACTAAACATGCATTTATTTTATTTAACAAGTTAATTAAGCAACTAACAGATAAAGCAATCAAACTTAATTAAGTAGCCAGCCTTCCTGTGAGCTCACAAGGTAGGCAGGATGGAGCTGCCATGTCATGGATCTGGTGGGTTGACCAGATATTCCAAGGCCTTTTGCTGAATGGGTTTGCACAAATAATATGTCTGTCTATATTGCCCCCTGCCAGATAGTAACTCAAAGAAACAAGGTGGGAGAGGTATTAGTGTGTAGCCATCTCTACTCTTCAAGGAGAAATTCAGGCTGAGGTTTATCATGATATTTTGATGACAGGCTAAATTTTTCTGTACTTATTGTTTTCAACCTCCCTCTCCTAAGGATGCATTTGCTGTAACAAACAGACCTATATTCACACCCTATTATCCCTCAAATCAATTAGAAGAGATCATATAATCTGTGGCTGTGGATAAACATACAATGATGCAGATCCATTAGTGTAGCATCACTCAGAATGATTTTACTGGAAAGTCATCTATGCTTGACATCCTCAGCCTCCTCCAACTGCAGTTCCTAGACTTTTCTGTCAGCCTAACTTGCTTATTTCGGGATTCCTTTGAGTTGAAATCCTATAGTATGTAGCCATTTTATATTGGTTTCTTTACTTTGAAATATGCATTTGGCTTTCTCCCATGTCTTTCATGGGCTGAACTTCATTTCTTTCCTTGTGCCCATGGTCAGAATTGCCCTAGATTATTTGCTTACCTACTGAAGGGCATACTAGTGCTTTCAAGTATCACAGTTATGAATAAAGCTGACAAAACATTCATTACAAGTCTTTACTTATCCAAACTCCAAGATGTGTGGTTACTGAATTACATTATAAACATATATTTAGTTTCATGTTTAATAAATAACTCAACTACCTTCCAGAAATGCTCTATTGTTTTGCAACCCCACTGCAAGTAAAGGAGTCTTTTATTTGGTGCTGCTTCTGTGCTGAATTTTGGCCATTCTAATAAGAGCATGACAGCATCTCATTGTCTTATTTTACAATTCCCTGAAGAAATATAATGTGAGTCACATTTTAATTTTCTTATTTACCAACTGTTTATCTTTTAATAATGTCTCTTTTGTATATTTTTTCTCACACTTTAAATTGGTTGCTCATTTTGTTAATTATGAATTTTTAAAGTTCTTTGTTTAGGAAATTGAATGGCTAAGATGCCCATTACCTGAAAAATGGATAATAAAAATGTGATACATATACTCAATGGAATTTTATTCAGCTATAAAGAAAAAATGAACCTATAAAATTTACTGGAAAATGAATGGAACATGGGAAAAATAACACTGATTAGTTATGCAGGCCTCCAAATGAAAACATCAAAATTATCTCTCTCATATAGTTCTTAATGTTAAATATTGACATATGTGTGATTAACAAAAAGAGCTTGTAGAAACCAGAAATCTAGACAAAGGTCACTTTAATATAAGAAATATATTAAAAATATGAGAGGAAAACAGAACACAGGCAATACAAAAGAGTGAATGAAATCCTGAGGGATCTTAAATGATGAGAGCTGAGGGGAAGAATAAAAGGGATGCTGAAGAGCCCAACCATACTAAGAATGAATGAAAAGGCCATGTGGGCACCTAATCTTTTAGTAGCTTTCATAGATATATAATCCTAAATGGAATTATGTTGTACAAATAGATAATTCTTCATGATGTCATGGGTATTCAAACAAGTTCAGTATCTGTGGAAGCTGTATGATATAGCCGTTTAGGTTGTTGGTCAAGCTGTGATCCTCAGAAGTCACAGCTCTGTGTAATATAAGATGGTATTGCCTTCTAAATTATGTTACTCCACTTTAGATGCTGAGTGGTGTTTTCCTTATCAGTTACACACACACACACACACACACACACACACTTAAAAACACACACCTTAGAGCACACTGCAAAAGAGATAATTGTGTAAGTGTAAGCATCAGAAGAATACTGCTGTGAAAGCATATCTTCCCAACATGATGGGATTGTTACATTCATAAGCTTAGCAGTTTTATGGTTTCTTGAAAGAAACCAAGCCAGTCTGGATTACAACATCTTTGAGAAACAGCCAGGAATCCCTACTCCTAGTTGAGGATCTTTGGCAATTGAAAGCTGTTGGTAGAGGAAGACTCAGTTTTCTTCAGACATATGGCCCTTGGTAGGTTGTCCATGTTCCAGCAGATGGCCCCTCATCCATTCACATAAGGGCAGCATAGATTAAATCTAGCGGATCACAAAAAGATGTCATGAAATTTGGAGATGAACGTGTTGGGGGCATCTAGGAGGAGTTGGAGGGCAGTAGGGATGAATACTATAAATTATATACATTTTTTAATTCTCAAAGTATAAATTATTTAAATTTCGAAATAAATGTGGATCTCTGTGCTAATTTTATCAACTGAAATAAGACATGAAGTATGCACTCATCTATGTGTATAACAATGTCATTGGGAGTCATTTTATCACTATGTTCCTTTAGCAGAATTAATAGTAGAAGGTTTTCCCATAGAGCCTACATGCTATCTAGTCAAAGATTATTGGCCACTTTACCTGGGTCAAGTATGGATTCCATCTCATGAATCTAATCAAAAGTAGTTGGTTATTTCCATAACATTTCTGCCACCATTGCAACAGTATATCTGCAGACAGGTCACACTGTAGATCATAGGGTTTGTAACCGGGTGAAATTGATGATTACTCTTTTACTCTGATAACAGGAAGAATGAATTCCAGTACAACAGGATAACCTGGGAAGGGTTCATGGAGAAGAAATCATGATAAAAGTATGTTGTATAAAAAATTTTAATAAAAATTTCAAAGATTTTTTGTTTATTTTAGACAACATTTTTTATCAGATTTACAAGTAAAGGCTAAATGTTTATATCATATCCATAATAATTTCACAGGTTGGTCTAAGATCTGGTTATTTTTTTATAATTATCCATAATTACAGGAAAAGCTTAGTAGTATTAACAAAAAGTAAATATAATACATCAAATCACAAAACTTTTAGTTTTCTTCTTTTTTATGTATCAATTTATAATTTACTCCATTATACAAAGTACAAATCCACAAATATATTTCTAAGTTGTTTATCCCCTCTGAGATCTGGCTGCCACATCACATTATTCTTAAGATTCCTGAAAGCAGAATAGAAAGAACCTGTGAGGTATACCATCAGAATGACTTTCTACCTAAGAATTATGAAGCACTAGCTTTCAGTGTTCCTAAGACCCCAATAGAGTGTTTTACAGTCACACTCTGAATTCTGTACCTTACACTCACATTGTCCTGGCAGTGCTCTGGACATATTTTATATGCTCTGGGAGAGACTGGTGATAATAAACAATTGTATTTTAAAACATAGAGTTTGGGGTCTTTTATAGTTGCTTTAAACACTGCCTAAGAAATGATCTCTTTTTCTATTTATAGTTTGTTTCTCTATAACCAGAATATGAAAGTCAAATAACCAATAACATTGTTACTTCTGAGCCAGATCCTTATATAATCAGTCTGTTTTCTTTTTTTTTTTTTTTTTAACACTTTGGAAAATTTACTATAATCTGCTGACTTATGAAAGGCAGGAAAGGCAGGTGGTACACAGAATCAGGGAATTTGTACATGCATGAGTTATAGTCTAAGATTACATTCCAGATGTTACTGTTTCCTATATATCTTTTATTCCAAAACATCTAGGTTTCTGTGATGTCCCTTTTCAGGTTCAGTTACATATGTCCATTCTGTTTTGCTATGTCTCAAAGGAGAGTGAATTTCAACTTTCAATTATAAGGTCTTTGTCATAAATTATTCCTTTGCTACTAGTCATATATTCTGAACATTATTTAATTTTCTCTGGTATTTGTTTCTTGTGAGATAAATTAGTGTCAGTCTATAGTGCATGGTTCTCGTTATATCTTCTCTGTTCTTGTTCTTTTTTTTTCCTTTTTTTGTTATGAATAAAGTCACATTTTCTATTCGTATATATTCTTATTCAAGGTCCCTTCCCCCTCCCACCCCTCATGTCACTCTGTCTTCTCCCCATCTCCCCATCTCCTCCCTACCATGGGAAGGAGGTCCGAAGGTCCCAATATTGTTCAGTTCAGCCTCTACTCCTGGTAGATCCAGTTTTCTCCCCCCAACATCGAGACTGAGTCAGGTGTTCTTCTAGGGAAAGTGGGATCCAAGGTGTCAGTCCAAGGTGTTTCAGATCCCAAACTGTTCAGTGGTTGTGGTTTGCAGCTTGGACATGCTTTGATTATTGCCTTTTTGTTTAGAGTCCACTAATGAGTGAGTACATCCCCTGCTTATCTTTCTGGGTTTGTGATACCTTGCTCAGGAGAATATTTTCCAAATCCATACATACATCAAATCACAAAACTTTTAGTTTTCTGGTGCATACAAAGTTATGTTTATAGTGAACTGGAGTCTGGTTGTTGTGCAATATCCTAGAAACAATGTATATCTCTTAATTAAAAGAAATTTTATTGCTAAAGATAATACAACCAATCATCTGAGCCTACTGGGTAGTAGCCTTTTAGCTGTGGAGAGTTTTCCAGGATGTTGCTATATCCAACTGATCACAGTAGTACCTGCTAAAGGGACATTTTCTTAAATTGACACATTCATGAAAAGTATCTAACTGATTTTTGTTTCAGAAAATTTATGTAATGAGAGATAATGTTTGAAAACATTTTATAAGCTGATATCTTATTATGAGTATAATGCATCTGCAGCACCTTCTATAGTTATGAAACCAAAGCTAAGGAAGAACATAAACTGTTCCTAATTCCTCAGAGAAAACTTATTTACCTTCAGTTAAAAACTAAGTATGAATGTGTACTGTATTATAAAAGTATTAAACTATTGTCAGAAGAATTATTACCAAATTTTTCTGGAAATAAGTCCACAAAAAATTAAATGAATTATTCTTATTTTAAATATATGTATTTTTAATTTGTGTTTTATATGCATAAGTGTTTTAACTACATGAATGTCATTGTTCCATGTGGGAGCCTAGTGCCTAAGGAGGCTAAAAGAAAGTGTCTAATCCCCCAGAATTAGAGTTACAAAAAATTCTGAGCTGCCACCTGGATGTTAAAAACTCAGTCTCTCCTGAAAACCTCTGAGTCATCTCTTTAACCTTTAATTAAATATTTCAAGATTTATCATTGCTAAAGAAATGCCCCAAATGCTTTTGAGAAAAAGCTATAAAGAGAACTAGATAGCTATAGCTGACATCTGACTTCATACTTAGAGATACCTCTTTTGTAATTAATTCTCAGTAAAATAAAAGATCTCTTCCATCACTTGCATTAAATTTTGTATTATGGTGGTATATTTTGCTTTAAATAAAATTTGAGTGGAGTAGAAATGCAGATGAATGCACAATACAATAGCAAGAACAATGTAAAGCCTGAATAATGACCCTGGGCTTTCAACAAACATAAAAATTAAAATGTAGTAAATGTCACATTAAAATTACTTGAGGTAGGTAATATTAAAATATTAAAATAGTAGCCAGAAGTAAAGAAAATACTGATACTAAAGCAAAAAATTATTACAAGTTTAAACATTATATTTTAAAATTAGCACAGTACACAATTTGGGGTGGCTTTTTTGTGCTCTTCATGTACATTATTCTTTGCATTTATGTAATTGCTTATAAACACTCTTTTCCCTGACATTTTACAGAATGTTGTCCTAAATATATATGCTTAATCTTCCCCCAGGAAGCCTCTACATCTTGGTTGAATTTTGATCAAGGTACAATTATACAATAGAAAAACGTGTGCAAGATGCACAGGGGCATGAAAATATGTCCTTTATGCAGTGCCACTTCACAACTGATGCCAGAATAGAACTGAAAATGGTCACTCCTGGGTCTCTGACAGGAAAGCATCATGACCAAAAGGTCCCACTGACAAAATAAGGATGTTTTTTCTAGTCTTGAATCAGCACAACACTCTCCATCTGCCACTCACACCCACATGTCAATCAGTTCAGTCTTCATTGATAATTGCAAGTATCTTGCTATTTCTGCTACCTCTGCGATGACTTTTTCAATTGAGGACTTGGACCTCTTCAAGGCATCCATGAATGCTAAAATTATCTTCTTATAAACTCTTTATTAATGTTGCTATTTTGATTAATTCTCATGAACCTCAGGTATCTACATCAGAGAGTCAGTTAATTTTGATCATGGCTACAGCCATATTTGGATTGATTAAATAATAAGGCCTGAAAGTCCAAAAGACTGGCTGATGCATGGGCAGTAGAGCAGATGTTGTCAGTGGCTTAGACACTGAACTATCCTAGTTCACCTCTATCAGATCTCTTGAATAATAGAGTGCACTGTCCATGACCAGTGATATTTTGAAAGGGATGTTTTGAAACAGCAGGTCTTAATATGGGCTTTAAATATTCATTGAACCATGTTGTAAATAGGTGTTCTGCCATTCAGAATTTAATAATGCTTTAGTGTAATGTATAAGGGTTCTAGAATTTTCAAAACAGCAAAATAATAGTAGTTTCCACTTAAAGTCACTAAAGGCATTGACTCATAAGAAAATCAATCTGTTCTTTGAAACTTTGAAGTTAGGCATTGACTTATGCAAACAAGTTGTACAAGTCCTAGGCAGCTTTCTCAAATATAAGGCTGTCTCACTCATACTGAGAAGCTGTTTGTTGTTCACTCTAGAACCTTCTGTGATTGTCTTTGTATGTTCTGTATCATATGTTATAATTTCTACTTCAGCGTCTTCTTTCCCTGTGTCTCTATGAACAGCATTATTAGAGTCTTCCTATGGAATTCCTGATAGCCTGCTCTCATTTAATACCAATTCAAAAACCAGAGCAGGGCTGAAAAAATGCTAGCTGATCACCACCTCACCATTCCAAAGACTGTCCTTGGGGTGTTATTTAATCAACTAAGTACCACTTGATATTTCTGGCAAAGTGAGATGTATTCACTTTGAGCTCATACATCACGGTGTCATTTTCCTGTACAAAGAATACAATCAAGATGTTAATTAACCCCCAACAGAAGGAACCTCCCATGGCTAGGTCCCACCTCCAGGGCGAACAGCATCATGAGAGATTGACTAATACCTTTGAAACTCAGACCTGTGTCCAGAGTAGAATCAGAGGTGAGCAGATTCCAGCTCCTTGGTTGCCTGTGTGGAGAATCCCTCTCTGGGGCTGGGGTCACACCAAAGGTTCTGATCTCAAACACTTGCTAGCAGACAGCCCATAGGCTTTAGCTGTGAGGGGCATCCCTCAGAGACCCATAATAGAAGGAACCCACCTCATGGCTGGGCCCAGCCACCAGGGTGAACTGCTTCATCAGAGACAGATTGACATCGTTGAAACTCAGACCAGTGTCCAGAGTGGAATCAGAAGTGAGGAGATTCCAGCTCCTGAGCTGCCCATGTGGAGAATCCCTCTCTGGGACGGGGGTCACAACCAAGGTTCTGATCTCAGACTCTTGCTAGCAGACAGAACCTAGGTTTTAGCTGGGAAGGGCCTTCCCCAGCGACCCCTAGCAGAAAGGACCTCCCATGGCTGTGACCCATCTCCAGGGTGAGCTGCATCATCACAGAAAATTAGGAGCCTTCAAAACACAGAACCATGTTAGGAGCTGAGTCACAGGCACACAGAACCATTGCACAAAGTAGACAGGAGATACACAAGCCCTCTAGGAACAAATGACTAAGAGTTAAGTGTGAACCACTGAAGCAATAGGCAGATGCCAGTACAAGAATACATACAACAATATGAAGACAAATCAAGGCACCACCAGAAGAAATTGGTGGTTCTACAACACCAAGACCCAAAAAGAGCAATAAAGAGGAAACAGGAAAAAAACAGCAAAAGAAACTTTAGGAAGATTATAAAAGCTTTAACAGAGGATATAAAAAATTCCCTTAAAGAAATGTCCTCTCTCCCCTTATCTATTCAATATAATTCTCGAAGTTTTACTAAAGCAATAAGAGAACAAAAGGAGATTAAGGGGATACAAATTGGAAAAGAAGTGAAACTATCTCTATTTGCAGATGATATCATTGTATACATAAGTGACCCACAAAATTCTTCCAAGGAACTTCTACAGCTGATAAACACATTCAGCAATGTACCAGGATACAAGATTAACTCAAAGAAATCAGTAGCCCTTCTATACACTAAAGATAAAAGGGATGGAAAAGAAATAAGGGAAATATCACCCTTTATAATAGCTCCAAATAGCACTAAATACCTTGGAGTAACTATAACCAAGGAAGTAACAGATCTATTTGACAAAAATTTTAAATCACTGAAGAAAAAATTGAAGAGGATATCAGAAAATGGAAAGCTCTTCCATGTTCCTGGATAGGTAGGATCAACATAGGAAAAATGACAATACTACCAAAAGCAATCTACAGATTCAATGCACTGCCCATCAAAATCCCAGCACAACATTTTACGGACCTTGAAAGAATAATACTCAATTTCATTTGGAATAACAGGAAAGCCAGGATTGCCAAAACAATTTTACTCAACCAAAGAACCTCAGGAGGCATCACCACCCCTGACTTCAAGTTACACTATAGAGCTACAGTAAGAAAAATAGCCTGGTACTGGCATAAAAACAGACTTGTGGATCAATGGAATATAATTGAGGATCCAGACATTAACCCAAAAACCTATGAACACCTGATCTTCGACAAAGAGGCCAAAAATATTCAATGGAAAAAAAGATAGTATATTTAACAAATGGTGTTGGCATAGCTGGTTGGTAGTGTGTAGAAAAACACAAATAGATCCAAGCCTGTCACCCTGCACAAAATTCAAATCGAAGTGGATCAAAGACCTCAACATAAGCCCAGCCACTCTAACTAAACTTGACAGAAAAGAAAGTGAGAAATACCCTCCAACGAATTGGCACAGGCTACCACTTCCTAAATAGAACACCAGAGGCCACACACTAAGAACAACAATCAATAAGTGGGACCTCCTGAAACTGAGAAGCTTTTGTAAAGCCAAGGACACTGTCAATAGGACAAAATGACAGCCTACAGAATGGGAAAAGATTTTCACCAACCCTACAAGTGATAGAGGACTGACCTCTAAATTATATAAAGAACTCAAGAAACTAGAGCTCAAAACCTTGAATAATCCAATCAAAAAATGGTGTACAGAGAAATGCAAATCAAAAGAACTTTTAGATACCACCTTACACCTGTCAGATTGGCTAAGATCAAAGACATAGATGACAGCCTATGCTGGAGAGGGTGCAAAGCAAGGGGAACACTCCTCCATTGTTGGTGGGAATGTATGCTTGTTCAGTAACTCTGGAATGCAGTATGGCAGTTTCTCAGAAAACTGGGAATCAATCACCCCAAGGATCCTGCAATATCACTATTGGGCATATATCTTAAAGATGCACATTTGCACTCCAAAAACATTAGCTCAACTACACTCATAGCAGCATTATTCGTAATAGCAAGGACCTGGAAACAGTCCAGATGCTCTTCATCTGAAGAATGTATTAATGAACTGTGGTACATCTACACAATGGAGTACTTCTCAGCAGTAAGAAAAAATTATATCCTAAAATTTGTAGACAAATGGATGGATTTGGAGAATATCCTCCTGAGTGAGGTATCACAAACTGAGAAAAATAAGTAGGGGATATGCTCACTCAATGGACTTTAAACAAAAGCAAAGCATACCCAAGCTGTAAACCACAACCACTGAACAGCTTGGGAGCTGAAGCACCTTGGACTGGCACCTTGGAGCCCATTTCCTCCAGAGGAACTCCTAACCCAGTCTTGATGTTGGGATGAGGAAAGCAAATTTGCTTGGAGTGAATGCTCAACTAAGCCACCTTAGGATCTTGGCACCTCCTGCCCATGCTGGGGAGGAGATAAATAGATGGGGAGAAGTGAGAGTGACCTGACCAGGAGGGGCGGGAGAGAGAAGAGATGTTAAACAAGGGATACATGGATAAAAAAATAAGACTTTATTAAAAATTTTTTAAATGATGATAATTAAATACAACTGTCTATTCAGAAAATCCACTATCAATCCCATTTTCGGGTCCAAATGGCATCCCAAGCCTTCACTGTCCTAAGATGAATCTGTAGCAAGTTAAAATATTCATACACCTGGAGAAGACAAGTGTAAGGAGCAGATGAAATTCTGAATGAATGAAGCCCTGAGTTGGTGTGTATTTTGAAATGAACACAGCTAGCTGAGGACTTCCCAGGCCTCAAACTCATGGAACAATATAGAAAGAATTATCCATTTGGACAAAGCTTGAAAAAATGGAAAAGCTTTACTTGGGTGCCCAATTATGTGTGTTTATTAGCAATTGTTATATGTGCAAAGACTGGCAACTACAGCTTTCTTTTTTGTATTGCTTACAGCATGAGACTGCTCTCCTGCAGAAACATTCTACCCAGACTATTCAACCCTCAGCCATGTGCTGTACCTAACAAACACAATAAAATTCTGAGTTGTAAGATGGTCGTTAGAGAACTCCACTTGATCCCAGATTCTCTCTACATGTGTTTGTGCTTGTTGCCCATGGCCATGTTTCCAGGACTAAGATCTGTAGGTCATAACAAAAGATAACTGACAATTCAGTTAAGGGGAAAAAAAGCACGGAGGTATTTTGTACCTAAAAATGCTGCTGAAAATCAAACTATTTCCTGGAAGTTTAGAGTTGGGAGTAATATCAAATCTTTAGACACATACAAGTTTTACCATAGACAACTGGGTGTGATCAGGGACAGCACAGGTACAAGAAAACTTTCTGAGCATATTCCCTAGGTTTGTTGGAGGGGAGACAGAGACATAGGTACTCACTATGATGCCTCTGCATACATAAAATAGAAAATTCGTCCTATGTTATCTATATCTCCCTTCTGGTGAGTTCAGAAAAATAAGGCATATGCTCCAAACAGAGGGAAGAATGCCAGAGTCACAATGAGGCTCTCTGAGTGTTGCAGCAAGAAAAGACTGTACTTTTACATTTATATTCATATACCTGTCCTCTTGTCTGCTTGATCCTACATCCTACATACATTGTTCTTACACTTGCCAGGGTGAAAGACCCTGTAATACCCCTTTCCTGCTCAGACATCCTCCAGCACTCCTTCTTTCTAGAAGAGGCAAGACCTGTTACATCTCAGGGTCATACTCTCTGCCTGGTGTTCTGTTTCAGAGGCCTAGACTGTACCTCTTGTCCTTTGAAGACCTCAAAAGCCTTTTGCAAGTATCCAATGACACCAATCTCCCTCTCACTGTTCTGATCTCTCATTTCTAGCAAACAGGACACCCATAGTTCCCTGAACATAATTTATTCTCCCCAGAACACAGCCTACAATTTAACTAACTGTACTATACCATAGGTTTTAGTATGTATAGTCATCAGTTGTTAGAAATAGAGCCAGTCTGGAGAACTATCTTCCCTAATAGTACAAACACAGAATCCAAAGATTTAATACATATGTGCACCAAGGAACAAAAGCTATCTGCTGATAATTATTCATAAATGGAGAAATAATATTTGATATGCTAAATTATAAAGTATATAGGAAACTTTCCACCTACTTCTTCAGGCATTTTAATATGCTTACTAGAAAATTGAAAACTATATATAGGCTTGTGTCATTTCTGCTTTGAGCTCTAGCTATAATTTGTCCTTTGGAGGATTATAATGTCTTATACAGTACTAAGTCACTGGAATCTGTTTATAAGTTCTAGAGGGTCAGGCCTAGGGGGAATCCATAGAAAATTAATTTATTGAGTGCCCTGACTGGTACACGTGACTTGTGCAAAGCGAATCATTTGCTTCTTTTGCAAGTAAAGGTTAAGTCAATGTATTTGGCAAAGATGTTCCCCAGGAAAAGGCACTGGTTGTTTCTGGAACCTCTGAAATAACATCCTTGAGCTGGGGATTTCCACGTGTTGATATAATGGCTGCCCCTGACTGGCAAAGACCTCAGGGAGCCAAGCTGCTTTTTTTCTCTCTTTAGTATAACTTGAGCTCAAGAACACATGTTTGTCAAAGCCAGAAGGGTGAGGACTCATTTGTGGAGTCAAAGATGACATGGACATTAGCTTTTACAGGACGACCCATGGGAAGGGAACATGGGGAAAAGAGCTAAATGGTAATGGAAAAGAGAAAAAGAAACAAGAGAAGGTGCCAAGACTGGGGAAAGAAGAGCCCAGAGGTGGTAAAAGGAGAATCGAGGAGGAGTGGTTAAGTCTGGGAGAAGGAGGGTCTAAGGGTGGAGACAGACAGGGTAGAGTATGGAGGACTTGGGCAGCTTAACTCTGCAGGTTAAAAAGCCAGGCTTCGGACAAGGAGCACTCTAGACCATTTCCTTCTGCTCAACTCTAATCAACCATGGCCAGCCTGAACATCCCATCACTGCCCCTGCTGGCTGCTTTAGCCCTCATATTGGTCCTTCCCGTGAGAGCTGTAACCAGTGCTAGTGCTGAGGCTGCACAGATGGCCGTGGGTAGAGTGGAGCCAGCCGACCTGAACGATGAGGAGGTTCAGAAAGTGATCAACTTTGCTGCGAAAACCTACAATGATATGAACAATGACCTGTATTTCAGCAAGCCAATACAAGTGATGAGTGCCAGTCAGCAGGTGGGTGCCTGGCCCAAAGGGTGGTGGGGTGAATTTGTCCTTTGGAAGATTTACTTTTTATCACTCCTTTATTCCTCTACATTGTTTTAACCTTTGTGTTCCTCCAAGGGACAATAATCTTTATTTCAGGTGCTACAAACTGAACCATAATATAAATATATCACTGCTTGCTGTTCAAGCCATAGTCTAAGCAAATATCTTCAGCCCCACAACCCTCCATGAGTGTGTTGAGGATTGTCCCTTCTAAGTCCAGTAGGCAAGTACCTTCAAACTGTCATAAGAATCCTGGATTCTTTTTACATGGTGGCCCTAAGTTTCTGGGAAGGATAATTTGTAATGGTGCTATTATCTTAAAATGAAAATACCCAAGATATTGTCTCCCTCTATATAGAGAAGGCCTTCCTGGATTCTGCCTCTACAGCATGAAGTCACCCCTCATCAAATAGAGCAGTTATCAAGATGAAAAAGGGTCAAAGTCAGCATTAAAACCTACTGCTAAAGTCAGCTTAAAAGAAATGCTGGGGATTATATTAAATAGATTGTGTCCAATTTCAATCACCTCATAGCAACATAGCCATAACACAATCCACACACATATGTAAAAATCTCATTTCCTTCCCTTTTGAATATTCATGTAATTCAAGATCAGCCCCACTTGTCCTGCTCCAGCAACCATCTGTTATGAAAAACTTGAACATATTATGTCCTTCCCATGAATCATGGTTCTTGTTGGACCATGGCATCATGTGATGCCATTTGAAGAAAATGTAGGAGTTATAGTACATAGAGTATGTAGATCTAATTTTACAGGAGGAGAATCCAGGAACAGAAGCATTGAGCACCTTGCTTCTAGTTCTTCATGGCAAGAACTAGAGCCTTGTTTCATGGTACCTCACCTCATGATTCTTTACCTTCCTGAAAAGTTTCATCTGGGATGCCTGATGTAACAAGGATATACACAGATAAAAAATATGACTTTATTCATAATAAAAAGAGAAATGGGTTAAACTCATCTCTTGTTACAAACAAATGGAAGATGTGCAAGTGTGTTACACACTTGAAAAATATTGTCAAAGGTGATCACACTAATAGATGACACTATTAGAGCTATCTTTCTTTAGTCTTAAATCATCTTCATACAAAAACATTCCACATTTTTTCTACCCTGTAAAGAAGTCTTGATAATTACTGGTAAATGCACGAAATAGATTTTCTACAGGCTGTGTTCTGTGGTGAGGATACAGCTGTAGGTGAGTCATCAGCCTGAGGCTTTCCCAGAGTCTACCACTGTCATTGCCTCTGGAGTCACAGTCAGCAGGGTTGAATTAGTCTTGTGTGCAACCCAGAGCTTTTGCTTGTGTTCAGAGTAACTATGGGACGTGTTGATTACCCCTGGCCATCTCCCTAGGACTCTGTCATCACTGCTCAAGCCCCCTGAAACAACTGTCATTCCTTGGCCTCTCCATATCCTGATTCTGGTCTTCCTCAGAAACACAAGGTACCTTCTCAGAATTGCTCAGAAGGAAATCAGCTGCAATTCAGGCCTGTGCTACCCTATTGAAAGGTAGCTAGTGTGTTCTCTGGGTGAAAGTTCTGGCAGCTTGCGAATGAAGGAACACATTAACTCCATAGTGTAGATCGACTGCAGGCATATTGAACTGACTGATAAGATATAAGTAATTCTGCTCTTTTCACTACAGGTAGTGGCTGGGATGAACTTCTACTTGAAGATAAAGTTCGGCCGAACTACATGTACCAAAGCCCAGTCTGATTTGGCTGACTGTCCCTTCAATGAGCAATCAGATCAGCAGAAGGTATGCACATAGGCTACAACCCACAAGATGAGGAATTATCTTGTAGGCAGCGGTGTGTGAAAACCTGTAGGTTTATGAATGCACATGCATCTGGGATGGTTTCTGTGCAGTTGTATATGAGGAAAGTTGTGTGTAAGCATGTGTGTATTATGAGGTATGATGATTCGTAAACAGGTAGAAATGGATGATGTAATGTCAGTTTATGCTAATACAAATCTATGCCGATGTTGGGTAGTACAGAAGTTTTGGGCCATACTGTTAATTGCAATTGCCCCGTGAATTTCCTCTGGGAATTGGAATACTAGCTGTTTTCAGAATGTTGCTGGCTAAATGGCGTCAGCTTCAGAAGTAGTTTTTGGAGAGAAGAGAATATTTGCTCTATTGTAGCCTTAACCCCCAGCCCACAAGATGCTGAAAAGAATATATAGCCATCTAGATGAAATGTTCCAGCGCTGCTCCATGGACAAAGCTGGTGTTTGAAGCACTGTGGTTCTGGGGATAACTGTATTCCTGTTGTCACCCCTCGCTACGCCATGCCATTTTCAGAAGTGGTTTTTATAGTTCTGATTTTTCTGTCCATGCCCTCTTAGTGTTGGTCTAAGTTCTGGAGGTAAAGAAACTCAGAGAAACAGAATCTTAATTCTTAAATTGACTCTGGGGATTCTGTGCCTCATTTATAAGCTGTTCCTTACAGAGCTATGCTAGGAAAGGTGGATGAAGAATCTCATAAGCCACTGGAGTGAGTGATGTGTTCCATTCGAAGGATGGGCAGCAATGAGATAATGAATGAACTCTGCAGAGCCTGTCTGAGTACCTTGGGATGTGTAAGAGGGACTATAGGGAGACTTGAATATCTCAGTTATATCACTATCATGCCCACTCCATCCTGACACCTCAGGCTGAGTACCTTTCCTTTTAGCTATAACCTAAACTGACTGTCCCTCTCTGTCTCCTTTTGTAGAGAGTAATCTGCAATTTCCAGATCAGCACTGTGCCTTGGATGAACAAGATGTCCGTGACAAACTTCAACTGTCCCAGGACATGAGGATCTATACCAAGCTACATTATGCTGATTCTCCCTTACCCTATCTTTTCCTTTAGTTCCCTTTTCCTCAGATAGGGATCCTAGCTTCAGAACCCTATCAGCATCAAGAGAAGTAGAGAAGAATACTGCAGTCTGACCCTGCACACCTAAGTGGCTATTCTCTTGTTGATATTTTTTCTTTCTTTTCAAATGCACCACTGTGTAAGCCATTGTTCACTCTTTTCTAAATAAAAAGACTATCACCAGCTCCTTTTGAGTTGTTACTGTCTCAAGGCATGTGAGAAAGTAGAGTGGAGAACTGAGGAGATGGAGCTTCATACTCACTCATGTATATTACAGAAAACACCATCTACCTTGGAGAAACTCAGTTCCTGGAGGAGATAGAGCAAAGATGGTCTTCTATCCAAGTCTCCAAGTGTTTGTGGTTCCTAAGACACAGACAGAAGTAGAAGAGGGATGCTGAGCTGCTGCCATGTAACTTAGAAAACAGCCTTGAGAAGGAGTTAGTGAGACAAATGATAGACCACAGCTAAAGCCAACCTCATTTATGTATAAAATGACCCACTGGGAGAAATCATTGTCACACCTGAAATCTTCAGAGACTCTATAAACAATTATTTCCATCTATGATAGGCTTAGGCACTTACATGAATGAAATCTGGGAAATGTATGTGAGCATGTGCGTATGTGTATCTGATAAGTAAAACACCAATCAGCATCTGAGGTGCAGTGGCATAATCCAGAAGGCAGCATCCCCCCTTTCTATTACATGCTGCTGTGACCTGTGTAGGTAATAGATGGATTTTCTCAGGCATTCTTTTTCTCTTCATATAAAAAATAAGACCAAAACAACAACAACAAAACGAAAAACCAAGGACATACCTAAACTGCAAACCAGAGAATAGAAAGAAAAATGAAGTCAGAAAGTAATAAAATGCATAAATTTGATTAGTTCTTTGAAAAGATAAACAAGATTGGCAAATCCTTAGCCAAATAGCAAAAAGGAGAGAGATAGAATATACAAATTGATAAAGGCAGAGGCAAACACACACACACACACACACACACACACACACACACACACACACATGAGACATTACAACAGCTACCAACAGAATTTAGAAGAACATTAGGGCGTACATTTAATACATACGGTCCAGTGAGCTGGAAAATCTACAGGGAAGGATATGTATATATACATAAGAACTATCAAAATTAAGTGCAGAGCATATAAACACTGTAAACACATTTGAATCAAGCAGTGAAATGGAAAAGGTAATTTTAAAGAACTTTCCAAACAAACAATCAAACAAGCGTAGGCCTAGATGGATTTTACTACTAAATTTTATCAGAACTTTAAAAAAAAATAGCATGACTATTCCTCAACACTATTTCATGAACTATAAAGGAATGGAATTCTACCAATTTGCCTTATGAAACCAGTATTGTACAACTAATAAAGCCAGACAAAGATTCACTAACAACAACAACAAAAAAAAATAGGCTAATCTTTCTGTTGAACTCTGAAGCAAAAATTCATATAAAATATTGTAGTACAGGTTTTTAAAAACATCAAAAATGACCTGCTACCACTTTCAGACCCTTCCTGTGCTGCATCCCCCCTCTCTATTCAGCCATATTTCCCACCATCTTCTTCAGGGTCTAGCTTTAGAGTCTTCTAGACCTCTGCATCCACACTTTCTCTCCAACTGATCATATCTACCCTAGGTCCCACATTCAGTAACCCGCCCTAGACTAATCTTTCCTGACTGTGCCACAAAGATCTGTTAGCTTCTGCCAAAGACCTCTACCATGCTATATTCAACCTATTCACACAACAGATTTTTCCCTAACAATTCAGTTTGGACCAGGAAGTACATTCTTCATACCAGGTAAACGCCTTCTGTCTACATGATTTCATTACCTACAAAGTATTTCCAACCTCTATGGGAAGTAATATTTTCAAAGGAATGTTTTTAAATAATAAAAGGTATTAGCCTCAACTTTAAACACAGAAATAAGACACTAATTTATCATATACTTTATGGAATATACACTTAGACATTGTAGGACTGTTAGCTACAGATAAAAGGAACACCAACAATAGTGCATGATAAGGATGCAGGCTGCAAAGATGTCAAGAAATGTTAGAAAATACTTCAAGAATGAACATGAATAGTAAAAGGACTATGAATACCTGATATCTTTGAGAATTTTAATAGGTTCTCAGTGAATCACCAAAGGATAACACTCAGTAGCACTTGATATTTGCAATGCTACAAAGCATTGATTTTACTAAGAAATCTTTGGGAAGATAAGGATACATCCTAAGCTCAGATTCCAGCTCTTGTCTTTATGGGGTATAATCTCTGCTTCTGTAGCCTATTACTTCGCACAATTGATCTTCTTGCCACTGTTTCCTGAATATTGGGATTGTAGGTGTGAAACAGCACACCTGGCTGCTACATACAGTTTTGATGTTGAAAATTTATTTGCATCATCTAGAGAATTTACTCATATGCAGGAACTAAACATGAATTTTAGCATTTCAGATTTATAACAAGGCATGAGGTAGAGTGATGGTGCCTGATCACCATTCCTCTAACTCTGTCTGCGTGAACTCCATTGAGATAGCATGGAAGAGCCAGGCCATCTATGTACTATAGCAGTAGAAGTGATGTAGCAAAGTCTCAGTTCTCCAGTTTATAGAGCAAGTGATCAAATATGACCAGTGCCTCCGTGTCTCCTGGAACATCGCTAACAACTTGTGTGCTTCTGTTCTGTTTTGCTCTGACAGCTTAACTACAGCTTCTCACAAGGTTTGCCATTAGCCTTCTGAAGCCCAGAGGCTCAAAGCCCACATTACCAGGAGTGGCCAGTAGACCTGCCTGGGGGTACAGAAGTATGAAGGCACTTCCCTGACAGGGATTGCCTGAGGCCTGATGATGCTACCAAGCTCCTTTAACCATTCTGCATTTCTGCCCAATGTCATCTGCCACTGTACTTCTGCTCATCTATCCTGCTTTCTCATCATATCTCCTCAGATTCTCATGGGATTTTTCTGAAGTCAATTGCTTGTGTGCAGAGACAGTGTCCACTTCAGCTGCTCCCAGGAACCTGACCTCAAACAAAAGGGAAAACAGGATTAACAGCCAGAGATGAATTCATGTTTATACTCAAAGGTCATCACTATACTTTTTCCTCTATTTTACTAATCCAAACTCCCCAAGGATAAGTCTTAAACCTAGTTCAGTATCTGATTTTTTTTCTGGAAAACAAACAAATGATTGAAGAGGATCTCTGATGGAGAGGACCTAGGCACATTGCCTTATGGGCCAGGGTGTCTTAAGTCAGGTGAATAATCAGACATCAATATATTCAGAGGACAGCAATGCACATCCTAACCTACAGTTTGAATTTATGAACTACAGCTTGAGAGTTCTAGTATTTCTGATCTTTGTGATCATTTAGTTCTGAAGATAAAGTTATAAATATAAGTGTGCTAATATACATGTTTATATGTCATGTAAACATGTACAACTTTATTAATAGCTTATTTATATCTTAATATATTCATGGATAGGCTGTAGACAGAATTTTCCTGTCCCACAGACACTCTCAAATAAGTACACTGAAAGTTATATTAATTATAAATGCTCAGTCAATAGCTCAGGCTTATTAAAAACTAGCTCTTAAGTTTTAGCTTAACTCCTATTCTTTATTTACACTCCACCACATGTCAGTACCTTTAATAACATGGCACACTCATCTTCAGTTCCCTCTGCATCTGTCTGTTGACTCCTCTGATTCTGGCCTTCCTCATCTGGTCATTCTCAGTTTGATTCTCCTGCCTAATTTTATTCTGTTCAGCTGTTGGCCAGTCAGCTTGTTTCTGAAATCAATCATAGTGACAAACCATCACAATGTACAAAAGGATTATTCCACAGTATTTCTGACTTTTAATTTAAAAGGAAGGATTTAACTTTAATATACTAAAATTATATACAACAAGAACAGTTATTGAACAAGAATTATTATAATATCCAGGCCATTTATTTTTGGCAAAAATCAAAGAAAATACTCTATTACCTATCTTATCTTGGTGAGTCTAAAATTTTACATCTAATTTATCTTTTTATCATAACTAAGAAAAAACTATAGTTCTAACAATCTCATCTTTACCTTTATCAAAGACTCCAGAAGAATAAAATGTTACTTAATGAAAGGGACATCAGCCTGCCTGGACAGTTATTCACAGTTCTTCTGTAATATTGGAGCAACCAACTCTGGCCTCTGGGGAAGTAACAGAAAAGGAGAACAAAGAAGTGGATATCCTGATAAACAGATCCATTGATACTAGGGAACACTCAAGAACCCACAAGATGAGCCCAGCTAGGAATCCAAGCAATAGTGGAAAGGGAGCCTAAGCTGCCCTTTCCCTATTATCATATGAATGACCACCCTAATTACCATTTTAGAACCTTCATCCAGCAGATGATGGAAGCAAATACAGAGATCTATATCTAAGCACCAGACCATGATACTGGTCCAGCTGAAGAGACGGAGGAGAGATTACATGAGGGAAGGGAATAGAATCACAATGGGGAGACCCATAGAGTAGGCAGTTTCTGTCATGTTGGGAGCTCACAGACTCTGAAATAAAAGCTGATGAACCTTCATGTAACAGATCTGGATCCTCTAAATGTAGGTAACATTTAAAAGACATGGACAGTTTCTGGAGCCTCTTGCAATCAGACCATAGTCTAACCCTGCTCCATGAACTGGCTTCTAGAATCCTATGCATAGCAAGAAAATACCTTTCTCAGCCCTGATACTTGGGAAAGAGATTCAGTCCTACCTCAACTGGATATGCTAGACCAAATTAACTGGCCTTGGGATTCCTTACCTTTTCTGGGGAGTGAATGGGGGGAAAGCAGGGAGGCTAGTGAAGGACTAGGAGAAGGGGTGGGAGAGGAAGCAATAGTGGGTATAGAAAAAACAAAAGAAGCAAGCTCCTTATTGAGTTTATTCAATGCCCATCATCTTCTCTGAAGTAGATTGGTACTACCAGAAGCAGCAAACTTGTGTGGTTATTATAAAAAGTCTTAGATCATTAAGCATATTAAATTTCATATTCTGTAAGTCTTTAAAGTGTATGAAGACCAACTATCAATCAAAATATATCTGTGTATGACCTTGAAAACATACCTAACATAACTATAAATGTGGCTATTATAGATGACTATTAGTCTGCATTTCTTAGTTATAGGTTATATTTTAAATTAGTTGTAAAACACAATATCTTAAATAAGAGTAGGAATGTGCATAAAGTATAATAAAACTTTTAATTTTTATCAATATATAAAATTCCAAACCAATGTAGACTATTAAAGACTATTATTTTTTAGTATAAAAGTAGATTTAATAACCTACCCTTTTATTTTATTATTTCTATACAACTTCCCTTTTTCAATTCAAAAAGAGATCTTTGAGTCTAGTCTCCTTTGTTCAGCTTTTTTTCCTGACTACTACCAATAGCAACTTGTAACTGCCCTTTTAAGTGTTAACAAGCATACATAGCCAATTTGGGGTAATGTGGGCATAGTTCTTTAGACTACTTCCTGTTGTTTGAGGATATTGAAATATTTTCAGGAACCTTGAGAGAATTAGATAATCTTAGCTGGAGTATTTTGTGAGGCTGGATCATCTCAGTAAGCAGCCTTGAAGTTGTTTTGGATGCTAGAATACTTGGACAATTTTTATTGGTATCTGGTTCCCTTGCTCTGAAAATACAAAAACTTACAAAGGTAATATATCTGTCTGCAGTAATATAAGTATACATTGATGTGCACTGTACACATGTCAGACAAAGGTATTGTTTTGTTATGTGTTTGAGCAGGTAAAATATACATCATGTGTATTGAAATGTTTTAGGGTTTTTAATGTTTGCAGTGAGGATTTCAGGAGGTCTTTCTCAATAAAACCTGATTTTCTTTAATAAATGTCTTTTAGCAGCTATTGCTCTATCCTCAGCAGTCAAAAAAATTCAAAGACAAAGAATAACATACAGTAGCCAGACTCTCTGTATGTTATTTTTTGTAAAAAAATTTATGTAAAAATATTAATTTTTACATGGCTTTTTTCTTTTATATTACTTGACTCCCCCTTTTAAGAATTTTAATATTTTAAAACTATATATTTAATATATGGCTATATATGCTTTCTTTTCTCTCTATCATTTCTATATATATTTTAACACACTGTAAAATGTTTAGAATCTTTTTCATCTGAATATATCTTTACTGCATATCTTTTCTGATCACATGAATCTTTAGACTGCTAAGAAGAATAGCTAGTACTAAAGGGAGAACTTTGGCAGCTGGTTCCATCCCTCTCCTTGATATGTGAGAGCTTAGCTTCATGGTAGGAGTACTGGTGGGAGCCATGTTTACTGCCTCTGTTCTGGGGAGTTTGGTGGTCTATGCTGCCACCACATAAAGCATCTCATGAACCTCATTTAAGTGTTTGTTACCAGGGCTTCTTGAAGGAACTATGCCTAGTTTTGCTGCTAAGATATGGCCAGAAAGCTGCCTTTTTAAAGGAAAATTGTCCCTTGCTTCTCGGTAGCAAACAGAGCCTATGAAGAAAAAGCAGTTGCCAAGAAGCCATACTTGGCTTTGTTTATATGTGGTTAGAATCCCTGTTTAAGCTTTTTCAGGCTTTATATTGATTTATGTGGTTCTAGATGACCAGCACTATTTGTAGGCAGAGTTTTCCTGACCTACAGCTGCTCTCAAATAAATACACTAAGGTTTATATTAATTATAACTGTTTGTCCAGGTCAATAGCTCAGGCTTATTACTAACTAGCTCTCACATTTTAAGTTCATCTATATTCCTTATTTAAACCATGCCACATAGTTGTACTTTTATTAGCATGCCATGTTCATCTTCTGCTCTCTGTGTCTAGCTTGTGACTCTTCTGACTCTGCCTTTCCTTATTCCATCATTTCAAGCTTGGCTTTTCTTCAAAACTTTATCTTGTTCAGCAATAGATCAGTCAGCTTGTTTATTAAACCAATCATAGTGACAAAATTTCACAGTATACAAGAGGATTATTCCAAAGCCATAGGAGAAGACTCTACAAAAACATTTTAAACATTTGATTTACCAACTTATCAACATTACAAAACCTTTTACCAATGATAGCATTTTAGTGGTAAAAATCAAGAGCAAATGATCTTTAAAAATGAGAAAGTTATCTTTTTATATTCTGTAATATATAAATTTGAGAGTATTTTTTACATTAATATTTTGGTAGTTCCAAAGTCTTATGTAAATAAGACTCTCATAGATATAGAATTTTATTTGTGAAATAGTATTGATTATGGATATTAATCTTAATAATTTTCATACCAACCTACTAACTATACAAAGATTTTATTATTTAGCAACTTTATCCTTCAAATTAATAAAATAATTTATTCATATTTATTTTTTATTTGTGTGAGTGTTTTTGCCTGCATGTAGATTTATGCATCACTTGTGTGTAGTACCTGAAGAGGCCAGAAAATGGTACTGGATCTCTCAGAACTGGAATTACTGAAGGTTGTAAGCTTCTATGTAGGTGCAGGAGATCAACACCAGGGCTCTGGAAGAAGAGCCTGTGCTCTTAACTGCTGATCAGTCTCTGTAGTTCCTTCTGAGTTGCTCTTAGTGAGTGACTTTTGGAACCCACAGACTCTTTTGGAAGCCATTTTTTCTAATTTTAATTGTACAAATGTGACGATAACATTTACATGTCAAAAATCCATCATTCTTTTAGTAGAATTGCATGATAATTCAAATATTAATTTTTTTATATTTTTTTAAATCTTCTTTCTTTATCACAGCATTATATTTACCTAAAGCAGAGCTCTAGAGAACACAATATTAAAAGCTGACTGTTTCTTAAATTTGTCTATTCCATCTCACTTTCTATTTGCTGTCAATTTTAGTTTAATTTACTTTTATAAGTACTGTAAATTGAACATACGGCCTCTACATGTGTGACACACTGAGTTATATTTTCAAGAATTTTTTAGTTATCAATTTAATTTTTTTTATTGAGTAAGGGTGTTGCTAAGTAAGCTAGATTGGCTGTGAGTTTCTTCTGTATCCCAGGTGAACTTTGAATTTAAATCTTCCCTCCTCAGCTTCTGGAGCTGCTGGATTATAGCCTGCACCACCAAGTGTGGTGGGACTGTTCTCTGTAAATAAAGGAGCCTTTTGGGCCAATGTGGAACCATAGAAGTGGGTGGAGGATCAGAGGAGAGACAGGTAGAAGGAGGGTGGAGTTAGTCAATTTCTATCTGACCTCCAAAGAAGAACCACATAAGGAATCCAGGTGAGCCACGGGCTGGGCCATGTGGCAGGTAGATTACTAGAAATGGGTTGAATTAAGATGAAAGAGCTAGCTAGTAATGTGCTTGAGACACAGGCCAAACAGTATGAAATTAATATAAGCATCTGATTCATTTCTTTGGGGGACAAAAGCCACCATGGGCCAGGTCAAAACTTCAGGCCTAAATAGGTCCAAAAATCTTCTACAACAACCAAGCCATAAAAAAATTTCTTTTTTGATCATCTGAGTTGATCAGTGTTGGAGAGCTTAGATGAAGGCAGCTTCCACTGACCCTCTGGATATCTATGAGTCCCTGAAGCCCTGTCTCTGTTCCCATTTTGATAGAAATGCAATAGAGCTCCTAGGACCATTTTCCAGGCATATTTCACATCACACTACTTGCTTTCCTTCTCTCTATTTCTCAAGGCAGAGAGCAGAAAAAGCATTGAATGCATAAGTGACTGAAATTTAGTTAAAACTGAATAAGTTTAGTTAAAATTGGATAAAAATTGACATTTTTATCTTTTTATTCTTCTTCTTCTTCTTTATTTTGTATTTAACAAAAAAAAGTAACATGAATTTAAAATGCGGAAAAGTTAACAATAACTATGAACAGGATAAGAATCATAAGCATGGCATATCAAGGGTGGTAATGCAAATAAGATTGCTACACATATATTTACTATGTGTTCAGCTTTCCCTCTGAAATTTTTTTCCCATCCCTGTATATCCTCATTCAAGGTCCCTTCCCCCTCCCAACACATCTTGACATTTCTTTTCTCTGCAACTCCCCATC
Organism: Sigmodon hispidus; assembly: GCA_004025045.1. Taxonomy (NCBI): domain Eukaryota; kingdom Metazoa; phylum Chordata; class Mammalia; order Rodentia; family Cricetidae; genus Sigmodon; species Sigmodon hispidus. Next base: position 98,968 of record PVIH01007538.1, read on the forward strand.
CCTTCGCTGAGCAGGGAGCAGACAGTCCTATGGTCCCACTGATCCAATAATGTTTGGATCAGTCACCACTCCTGGCCAAATCCAGTTTTGTCCAACCTCCCTCAAGAATGAGTCTGGTATTCCTATAGTTGGAGTGGGGTTCGAAGGATCAGTCCAGGGTGTTTCTGATCCCAAGCTGTTATGATTAAAGCCCTGGAGAAATCAGGAATACAGGGAGAATACCTAAATATAATTAAGGCGATTTACAAGAAGCCAACAGTCAGTATCAAACTTAATGGAGAAAAACTCAAAGCAATCCCACTAAAGTCAGGAACTAGACAAGGATGTCCTCTCTCCCCTTATCTATTCAATATAGTTCTCGAAGTTTTAGCTAAAGCAATAAGGGAACAAAAAGAGATCAAGGGCATACAAATTGGAAAAGAAGAAGTGAAGCTATCTCTATTTGCAGATGATATGATT